>WHPX01000276.1:0-75381 GCA_011057435.1 Actinia equina
CCCCCCCCCCAAAAATAGCATCCTAACCTGGAGATTTGCTGGGGCTTTCGCTACCCAGCGAATTCGCAGACCCTGTCTAGTGTTCTTCAGATCGCGGACCATACTTTTACTTCCTCAAGTCTCCCTGATAGCCTCTACTGTTCATTCGTCTACAACGGATCCTTCGTCGTCTCATCTTGTAGGATATTTTGTCCCCTTGGAACTGTCTATATAGGTCCGACATGTAAAGTCACAGTGAATAAATCTTGACGGCCCGTTCGACTTTTGTCCTTAACGGTCGAAACTTGAATGACATTCAACCAGAGGGGGACCATTGAACTCGTTAAAGCTTTCTTGAATAAAATTATACAACTTCCATTACTACTGGGAACCTTAGGGCATTTACACAATGACAAACGGAACAATATAAAACGAACATTTATACACTCCTCGTTGACTCTTCAGATCTATGCCGAGTACACAATTCATTCTAATCCTGCCCTGTTCCCAAGTTATTGCTCTATTGATAATCTAAGGTATTTCACGGAACTCGATCCGTAATAATGCATAGTCTTGCGATGGGAAAATAATTATAAGAAAGTGTACTGCGCTATCGTCAGTCTAATACATACTACTGCAATTACAGTCCTAGTTTGCCCTGTTCCCAAGTTACTTTCTATATTGAATTTTAGGATTTCACGGCATCGGTCCGTATAACTCATAGTATCTTGATGAAAAAATAAATATAGCATTGTACGAGGTGCTAACTCAATCCTCGTACATAGATTATGCAGTAATTGTTGCTGCCCTGTTCAAAAGTTATTTCTTATTTGAATAGTTTTAGGGATTTCGCGGACTCGCTCTGTAGAATCCATATTGATTCGGCTCAAGGAAATAACATAAATTTTGTTAGAGTAATTACTATCTATTCTTTATACAAATGATTACGGGTACTCTAATCTTAATATCATTACTATATCCTTTTTTATATATTGTAATATATTTATATACATCCTATATCTATACATAAATGATTGTACCAGATATTTTTTATCATTGTAATCCTGTTTAAGGGAAGCAATTCCATCATAATCCTCATAATCCCTTCTATATCCATCGACTTTATATATATAACATAGTTACCAAATCGCCCCATATATTTCCAGGTCTGTCCCTTATTGATCCTTATATGCGCTCCTTAAACTTTTCCAAAGACTCAGTAACCCACGAGCGCAGCGAGTAGTTTCACTGTAGGTTTTGAACTTTTAAAGACGTCATCTATGATCAATAAGAGCCGACATCCTGTATGTAAGTCTATGTGCGACTGTTTTTTACACAACTGCGAAATGTTTACACAAAAAATGCGCGAAAAGTTTTTTCGTAAAATTTTTGTCATTCAGGAATCACTGCGTAGACCCATCAGCCTCCCGATTCTTGTGAGCCTTTTGAATATTTTATCGCTAAGATGTAGTACATTACCATTGATGACATTACAATAAAGGTATTCACACAGTTTTTCGTTATTTACTTTTGAAAACTTCATGTTATTTGCTCTATCAGTTACAAAATTTTTTTCCATAAAACACGGTCCCCATTTCCCCAACAACATTTCGGCTACACTTTGCTTGGCTATTTTTACAGTTCTTTGACATCCACTGTACAAGATGCTGGCTATTGGTCCAAACTTTCTTGACTTTTTTCCTCGCTCATGGCTTTTTTTCGCTAAGACACCTCTCGAAAAAGCGTTTGAGTCCGAACACGAACTCAAAGTTCTACAACACTATCTTAGATAATATTTCTCTACGAACGCATGTCATTTCGTTTGACCAGAGACATATGACAATTCAACGTTCTGATTGGCACTCCTGCAACTCGCCTCTCGGATCTGACTGGCAACTTGAACAAGCTCATCAAGTCTTTTTCTTCGCACATCGGATTGCAAATCGAGATAATTTTTCAACGTCTTCCTCTATCTTTTGCTTCCCTACCGAAACCCCCAATATTCGTCGGCAATACCATAAACCAAGCTTACATTCAAACTTTGGTTTTCTCTTTTTGATTTCATTTTGTCGACTTTCTAATAGCAACGTAAATTGCGCAAAATCACCGTCCCCTTACGATAAATCCTACCGTGGCGAGTCCTTTGGTTTTTCAAAACATTACGTTCCCAATCCAATGTAGTCTGCCTCTTCTGTGTATCATAGCTCTCCTCCAACTCAGACTGTGTTATTTTTACGTTAGTTTGTTGTAAAACCTAATACGTGTAAAAGTCTTTTTATATGAGTGGAATACTGGCATATACGGGAATCAGTTTTTTTCCATCCTACCAATCATACCTTCTATATGAACTTACTTTATATTATTCCATCACAGAATATTGTAAAATTATTTTATATTAGTGGAATATTGAAATTAATGGAATACCGTTTCCTCATTCCATCATAATCCCTTGCTATCATAGATATCCTTTATATTATATCATAGAACATAATAATTGGTAACGTAGTTTATATGATTGGAATCATGGAATTAAGGCACATTTCCGATCTATACAATCCATATCCTCCTATATAAATACTTTAAGATCTGAACGACTTTAAGGCTATTAATTATTTTCGTTTTGACTTTTTCATACATTTGATCCGAACTATCAACGTTAAGTCAACCATTCGCACATTTACGTTTCCTTTTAAAATCTTCCTCTAGCAAAGAAAAGACTATTATTTTTAGATTCCAATGTACTCTCAGTTTTGTACGTATCGGTCGCAAATCCTCATCCAAAGTTGCATGCTATTCAATTAAATCGAATTAGCCAGTTTTACCACACTACTGCCAATTGACGACCTCGCCTTATCAGAGATCACATTTAGATTTAAAACCAAAGGAACGTGAATTTCTTGGTAAACTACATCACCCCCACACCCATCATCATGACCATCCATCATCATCATCATCCTCAAAATCATCATCAATCCTCCCACCCTCAACCTAATGACTCCCTTACCCTATATCCCCACATTCATATTCAAGATTAATCGTTATAACGGCCTTTTTACCAGGAATGTCTTGCAATCTAATTTGATAATTACGCCCATGAAAAAAGTTTTTCCGAAAGTTTGTAAATTTGACTGATTACCAAAAGAAGAAGATATGACAGATCAAAATAGAGAGTTTGTGTATGGTATTTATCACTGATGGCCGTGATGCTGGCCTCTTTTTGATGATTTTTCAAAAACTTCAAATGCGTCCTAATCTCGAAAGGATTAATATATCTTTGCACATTAACCACACACACCTTATCTAATCACCAGTTCAACGACTTTAAAAGAGTGTACTCAAGGATAAATGTCTTATTTTCAAAATCACATAATAAATATGAACGTGTAGTAGTATGTGTTGCAGTATTTTTGTATGGGGTCTTCTTTCAAGAAATACATTTATGAATATCCAGCTAGCAAATGAGAGACGTACATTAGAGAATTTTATACCATTTTCACTTTCATTTTCGACAAGTTAATATTCTGAATTAAGGCAATATCCACAAGTCGTTCAAAGTCATACATTTCAAATTATCAGTATGATTTGCAATTAAGAAAAACCGTACTTTCCACCACCGCATTTTTGTATAATAAATTAGTCTTGAATTTAACGTCATCTCATTTGCCTATCGATATTTCCCAGTGCTTATATCTCCTAAGACTTTTACCTTACGCATATCTGGCTATCAAGGTATCTACCGTATGCATCTACTAATACAGACGCCCCTAGGTTTATATGGGAGGCTAGCAAAGAAAGCGTAAGATCCCACAATGCTAGCTTAGTCGACCTAGCTTCTTGAGTTCAATTAAGCAACCGATTCCCTTGTGCACTAAAACTGGATGGTGTACCTAAATCATGACCAACTCCTTTTATAGATAGCCACTAAGTAACCACAATTTGGTGTACTCAAACAAATTCAAATATTTTTCAAACTGGGGGGGATATTATTACCTATGTGCATTACTACCTCAGAGCACCATCGATTTTTTGGATTGCATAGCTTAGCCATCCCTAAGTAACCACTCGGCTTGGCATGTATATCGTTGCTATACTTCTAACGACCCTTCTACATTTTGTCTCTTTCCTTTCCCATCCCCATTCCATTTTTCATATTTACATTTCCAACCTCTCCTCTTATAGTCATCTTCATTGGGGTAATTTTAGGAAAAGATTGGTGGTGTGTCTTCTACTGATGGCTCTTATAGAACAAGCATATTATTCGATTTTTTTCTAGGGTTGGTGCATTTGTGTTATCGATGCTTGGTGGTTTCGCGTATGCGAACTTCAAGGGTTTTTCTCACTGAGTTTCAACTCATAAATTCCATTTAATTTGTCGTCAATTCTTTAGACAACAGTTTACTACTTTCGGTAGATTTAGCATTGATCCTCTATGGTTTGTCCTAAAATAATTGTCATATTACAGAGTCTACAATACCTTATATTCGTTATTATTATTATTATTCAGCATAGTCAGTGCAAAGACAATGAATTGGGTGATACTAGTAACCACCGGGTTGCTGGTCAATGAAAACTTTAACCATGGAAATCCAAGTACACGTTACTATTCAACACCGTTACCATGGAATCGTTACTATTGAACATGAAAACATTGATCCTATATAACACGTTTACTATTTGGGAAAATGTTTACTTGAAAACCTGTGTACTTCTATCAACATGTTACCAATAGGACACCTGTTACATATGGACCCATGTTACTATGGGGAAGCAAATTCGGTCCTGAAACGCGACACATATTAACTCAATTTGAGTGAGCAATTTTGTTTTTTGAACACCTAGGAATTACCGTGTACTATGCGAGTAACAGTTTGCCAATAGCCGGTACAAATGACAGATGCCCAAACTTGTTCAGTTTTGCAGGAGCACACTCAACATGGCTGCAAAGGACTGAGAAAATTTCACGTCAAACTTTCACTGAAATGACCAACGTTTTTACCACATGCTCCTTTACTAGGCAGGCTTAAAGGTTTTCTATTTTGAGGCCGGTAGAAGATTGCTTTGTCTGGTTCTCTCCTGTGCTTCAAGGTTCCCCCTCCCCCTGTCTTTTCCATGTCATTCCCATTGATTACCATATATTCACATTTGTTCTCCCACGTACAGTGTTATTGTTATAGCGGAGCTCCCCGCGGGCCGAAGGCCCTCTCGAGCGGAGCACCCAGTCCCAAGGCCGCCCCCCCGGATAGCCCCTAAAAAAATGTAAACTAGCGGGGGGGGGGGGAGTTTGATGTTTACATGGATTGCTGACTGGACAACGGTACGGCCGGCCCGTCACTCTCGGGTTACCCGTGCAGTCCTCCGAGCGTGGGTGGGCGCACAACTCCGATTGGCTGGCTAAATTTTTGTCTTTGTCTGGGCAGGCATTACCCGGTGGTGGGGGTGTGGGGGGGGTGGGGGGGGTGGGGAGGGAGAGGTGCGTTGTGCAACATCGGGTACACATAAGAACCGTAAAATCCGCTAGTAACGGTGGGGGAGAAACTCAATGGGCGGTTACCAGCAGCAAGGGCGTGATGTCTCTCGGACGCCGTGAAGGCACACCGCCAAGCTGTATATTATAGGTAACGGCTATTACGATGGGCCCCCTATTCCCAACTCGATATGCGACACGCAAACTCAGCGGAGAAATAGCCCAAAACAGAAGGCCCAAGCTAACAGAGTTTATGCGAACGAGGAAAAACTCTGGGGCGTGAAACCTGGAAGCACAAGGACAAGGACCACCCCAGACAAGGCGGCCAGCCCGAGAGAGATAGACGCGACGGGAATCCACGGGACCTTCCGCTTATTGAACACCAGGAGAATATTTCCGGATAGAAAAAGTACATCGTGAGCGCAGCCAGCTATGAGCATGTCTGCACAAAGGACGAAAATGAACTCTTGGAGCGAGTACAGCGCAAATTGAATCGGACAGCAACCTTCACGATGCAAACACCAGGAAGAAAACTATCGTAGTGTTAGATCACGGGGAAAGGATATTGAACGCAGAACTACTAAGCTAACGCGACTCTCAAACTGCACAAAAAAAGCGCGTTTACGCCAAGTATGACCCCAAGACAAGTCTACAAACTTTCAGGGTATCAAAGAGGATTAAGACAGTGCTCTATCAAGCCTTCATCTGTGCTGTTGTTTACGCCACCACAATCGCTGCTATTATTTCTTGAAACATTTTTCTCAGACGAATCGCAATCAGCAGCCTCGCAAGCCTTTCCCCCTCCAACACTTTAATATTTCTGTAGATCAAGCTTAGTTATTTTAATGTTGAGGAAATAGCATGACGAGCACTTGATGTACAGACAAATAGACTTCTCCTTTAAGATATCATCTTGGGTAAATCTTTCTCTGGCCGGGTGGGCATGTCGGTACTAAAACGGGCGGGTTTTTCATTGGTGGGCTCTATTTTATATAGTCAGAAACGAAAGAAAAAACGAACGCTTTTTTTTTTTGTTTTTTTTTTTTTAACCAACTATTCCTATGTTGTCTTCTTCAAAGAACACAGATTCCCCGCCTAGTTCGCGGTTTCCCATCCTTCAAACACCAGACTTAGCATTTTAATACTTTATTCTCCTACCGATCAAATTATAAGTAGAATGGAACATATAATCATTACACTGACACTCTATCCCACTGTTCTTTATAATCCTAACTTCCGAGCAGTGCGATTATAAAAATGAGCCTTAATTTGGGTGTTTGTGACGGGAGGCGTGGCGTCATATGTGTTCGATCAACGGAAACCCCTAGACTTCCCCGTATAACAAGCCCTAAAAATGTCAAACCCTGTACACGCAACGCCAGATTAACAAGTGCGTTCAAATGCGAGTACAGAAGGTGGGGTCGGGTTAGTGGAAAGTCCAGGCCTTTTAGCTTGGGATATTCGGGGGGGGTACTTTTAGTATAGTGTCTCTCATTTGGTCTCCTGTGTGGTTCCTTGTCCAGTTCAACTGAATGCTAACGTCCCCCACCCCCCCGCCCTGTCGTGTTTGTCGCTAAAAGACGATTATTTAAGATAGGACCTGGGGATCCTTATTTTGCTCCGAACGAGGCTCCTGTTTTTTTTGATCTGGGCTCTTATTTGTCCCTAGAATCTTTCCAGATGTTCGGACAAGTCATATGGAAATCCATCCGAGGTAATTTCACAATGTACCTTTGATATCCTGTCTTGAATTTATCCTGTAGTTCTCACTCTTCTCATTTTATCTTTTTTTCTGTTTAAAAAGGAAATATTTTCAAAGCCTACAAATCAATGAATCGATTGGGTTTTTGTGGGAGGAACATGCATGTGTATTCCACTAACTGTGAGGGAGGGCGTCCGTTCGCAAGCCAAACTCGCCCCTGGGGTATGTCGTGACTAATGCGGTACCAAATGTCTCGTGAGTGTGATAGTGTATTAGGCTACTCCTCGCTAACAAAACACAAAAAACCAAGGTTGATATCTCGGCAAATTCGGATTTTGAGTTCGGTCACAAATGCTGTAGTTGGGGTTTCTTTTATTGTTGGGAGCAGTATCCCTTCATCTCGAGATACCGGGAATATTGCACGACTTGTCTATGATGTTTAACTTCACTTTCATTCAAACATGTGCTTCTCGCCCCTGTGCGACATCCGTATCGGGTACATCCTGCGTTGAGGCAGGGGTGTCCCGGTGAGGGGGGTATTAATACGAATTGAGATACAGACCGCACGATGGGGGGCTTCTTTTGGGTACTGAAATATTTGTGTATTTGCGCCATAGCTGGAAACGAACTTGCACTGCTGCGTGAGAAAACCGTGATAGCTCCCTGCTTTGTGATCATCTCTTGCGTGAGAAGAATGCGGGGTGCCGTGCATGAAGATTCTATAGGTACTCCGCCCCACAATCTCAAGTACATATCGGTAGGTCAGTAGATCGCGACAAGGCTGGTGTATCTGTACCAGTTACCCTCGGGGACTAAATTCAGGCGACGCCTCTGACCCAATCCCAGTACGCATGTAATCATGACACTTCCTCAAAACAATTACTGATCTAGAATTCCACCAAATTGGCTAGAATACCGTAGCATTCTTTCTGTTTATAAGTTTTACTCACCCTCCACAAAACTTTCAGTAACAATAATCGAAGCGAAAAAAACAAACAAAAATGACTGAAACAAAAACACATACTGTTTCAATCTCATTTCTGTTTGTGGCCGTTTTCCGTCATCCCGGCACGAATCGCATAAAAAAATTATTTCGGGCCGCTTTCAAAATATATTTATGTTTTTAAAGTCCAAAATAATAGAAATAAATTGTTTTGACATTGTTTTGGTCATGTTTTGCCATAGCGACCTCTTCGTTATTCCTACTGGAGTACACTTAATGCTATCATTGTACTCCTCTCGACCATCGAGTAGGAGAGGGGAGCAAGGGGGATAGGTGAGAGAGGGAGGGCGAGAGGGGAGGGATGGGAGGGAGGAGTAGAGAGATAGCAGAGAAGTTCCTAAAAAGTATTTTGTTAAGTCCACTATAATAATGATAATGATGATAAAAACAATGATAATCATTATGATGATAAGAATGATGACGAGAATTTTGCCAAACTTTTTCGTGCCGTAAAGAAACAGGAATTCGTTTGAAACGAAAAACAAAATAATTGAAACCTTGTTTTCTAAATTGGTCTGTAATCAGGCATTTGGGGCATTTTAAGAGCTTCCAGTTTCATCATTCCTATAATTTGTATTTTATAAAAGAAAAGAACTTGCTTGCTGTGCTGTGTGCTGTTATAAAGTACTTGAAGATTGGCAAATAATACTCAAGAAGTGTTGAGAAGCATTTGCCGCTACCTGTTGCGCTTCTCCTAACACTTCTCTTGTGTTCTGCTAACCCCTGCGTGTTTTATAACTGCACACATCATGCGCACACGTTATATATTTTTTCAATACAAATCAAGCTTGTTGTATCATGTGATTGATTGACAGGAGTTATTTGTAGCATTTAACGACATCAATGACGTTAGCCCAGTCAGTATGTTGGATATCCTAGAGGTCTTGGACTTGGAAGGAAACCTGATTGACGACCTGTCGCAAGTAGAGTTTCTTTCACTGTGCTCGTCACTCAAGAGTCTTATCTTGAGGGAAAACCCTGTTTGTGTTGCACCACATGCCAACTCTTCTGCCGAGGTAAAAATACATTCAATAAGTGTTTGTAAGCCGAGTTAAGATACATGATGCAGAGCAAGATGCTCGAAAGCTTGGCTTGATTTATAATTAAAAAGCTAATGAATCAAAACTATCATGTAAAAATACATGTTCAATACACCTTTGATAAATATTATTTTAAGCCTGCATGAATAATAATAATGATAATGATAATAATATCTTTCATCCGGGAGCCAACTCACAAATAAAAATGATAATTATAAATGATAATAATGATATTAATAATATCTTTCATCCGAGAGCCCATGCTCACAAAGAAAAATGATAATAAATACTGATAATAATAATATCTTTCATCAGGGAGCCACTCAACAAATAAAATGATAATAAATAATGAGAATGAATACTCAACTATCTTTCATCAGGCGACCCTCTAACAAATAAAATGATAACAAATGAGATGATTAATAATAATAATATCTTCATCAGGGAACCCACTCACAAATAAACATGATTAATACATGATAATACTAGATATCTAATATCCTGTCATCAGGGAACCCACCTCACAATAAACATGATAACAATGATGATAGATAATAATATCTTTCATCAGGGAACCCACTCACAAATAAACATGATAATAATAATGATTAAAATATAATATCCTTCCTCAGGGAAGCCGCTGCTCACAACTAAAAATGATAACACATGATGATAATAATAATAATATCTTTTCATCAGGGAACTTTACTATATATACCACAAATAAAAATGATAAGAACTGATGATAATTAAGTCATATCTTTCATTCAGGGAATCCCACTCAGCAAATAAAAATGATTAGAAGATGATAGGCTTTCATCAGGGAACCCACTCACAAACTAAACAATGATTAGAAATGATGATTAAATAATAATCTTTCATCACAGGGAACCCACTCACAGAATAAAAATGATAACAAATGATGGATAATATAATATCTTTCATTCAGGGAACCCACGTCACAAATAAAATGATTAGAAATCGAAGTGATAATAAGACTATCTTTCCATCAGGGAACCCACTCACAAATAAAAATGATAATAAATGATAATAATCATAATATCTTTCATCAGGGAACACCCTCCAAATAAAAAATGATAACGAATGAATGAGAATAATAATAATATAATATCTTCATCAGGAAAGCCCACTCACAACTAAAATGATAATACATGATGATAATTAATAATCGCCAGTGAACACGACGAACGACGTAAACGAATGAACAAGCTTTAATAATGAAACGTAGTCGCAAGATGGCCGACCAATAACAACAGTAATGAACAGGCGTCACTGGCGCGGGCGCGCGCGCATGAAAGGCACAAATGTCCGCGGCACAACGGGGCTCGCTGGCGCAGTATCTTCTTCTTCCTTATTTTCTGTTAATTAACGGGATAACAAAGTTATTATGGTTCATACATCTACAGGTCGCATAATGTCTCAATATAGGAAGTAGTCCTTGAGGTAGGCTGGGGGTTTGCGTGTTCGTTGTGGTCTCGAGGGAGATTCTTCGCTGCTGAGTTCGTTGTTGATGGGCAGTGGGACGGTGAGAGTGACTTGCGAGGGTGGTGGGTCTTGCTCAGTTGTTTCTGGGGTTGTGTTGGTGTCTTCTTCCGATGCGTTGTCTTGATTGTTTGGTTTACACCAGCTTGGTAAGTCAACTTCGTATGGGCGGATAAGTTCCGATGGGGGTGTTGGTGGACTTGGTTCTTCTGACGCTAACGTTGGGTCTACGGTGGCGAGGTCTTCGTCGGCATCGTTGTGGATTACTTGAGTACTAGTGTGGGAGGAGGCGAGGGGAGCGGGAACGGCATAGCACTCACATAGCTTGACCTTGTATGATGTGGCGCGAAGTTGGGATCCGGTGAACTTCTTAATGTAACACCAAGGGTCGCTCACTTCTGTAACGATGTAGCGGTCACGAGCACGTAGTTTGTCGCGGTCAGCGATCAAATAAACTATGTCTCCCACTCGAATCTGTGGCTGAGGTGCGGCAAATCCGTGTTTGTCTTTGGACTTTTTGCTGTGGGGATGGTTAGTGGACCTCTTCTGGTGCTGCGCTACTATATTCTGGTAGTCAGATAGTGGGAGTTGGTCACAGGTGTATTGACTGCGCTGTGTCCATAGTTCACGAGCGGAGAGACCTTGATGGCGTAGGCGAGAGTTGAGACGAGCTGTTGCTAGTGCAAGGCCAGTAGAAGTAATGGGTCCACCTCCGGGCTCCTGTCGCAGAAGCTCTTCTTCTAGCTCTTGAATAGCCTTTTCGGCGACTGGGTTCTTATTCTTATTCTTTATGCGACCAACATCGAGCCAAATGTTCAAGTGTTTTAGACCGTCGTTGTTGCTAAGAGATAAGAAGCTTGGTGCAGGGTCTACTCGAATGACTGCTCTTGGACCGTCCAAAGGGTGTAGTTCCACAATGAGGCGTGTAAGGGCGTCGCGCAGGGTGTCGTACTTTTCGTCTTGTATTAAACAAGTGTTGGTGTAGGATGTCGAACACTCTCTGAGTAGTAAGATTGCTTGTCGTTGTCGTTTGATAACGTCAGCAGCGAAGGATATACCGACGACGTCGGGTGGTTCTTCAGATGATTGGCTTACGAGAGAACTTGGAAACTTCCGTAAGGAGGCACATGGGTGGCATGACGAGGATACCCTGGTTAGGGCACTGTTCATGTCTAACGCAAAGAAGTGGCGTAGTACAACCATCTGAAGCTGGTTGCGAGATGGATGGTTTAGACGAACGTGGAGAGCTGTGAGAAGACCATCAAGTACGGACCGTGGTACTACTATTGCCTCAGATGAGGGGGTGAAAGGTTGGTTGCGTTTGACTACTAGAATGCCGTCTTTGGAGATGGACGTTACGTTTAGATAGCGTTTGATGTCTTTTATGTTAGTCAGTTTCTTCGAGGGGTCTAGTTCCTTGTTTCAGATGGGCATGGACTCTGCGGAGGTCGGGACATCCGTTTTGGATTTCTCGCCAGGCTGATCTCGTGGTGAATGGAAGTGACTTGGTGTTGTCGATGATGTCTTGAACGGACACGTCACGGACGACAGAGTCTTCTGTTTCTTTGATGAAACTGCACACCTGGCATGTTGGTTCTTGGCACTCTGGAGCGTTGCGGCTCGTAAAGTCTGAAGGGAGGTTAGCCGTACCGGCCAAATGCTGCAACGTGACTTGATATCGGCTAACGGTAGTTAGGAATGATGTTACCCGAGGGCTTGCGGAAAATTCGCCGCGACAGAGTTTATTGATGGCTTGGACGCATGGTTTGCTGTCAGTGAGTACGCAAGTACGGTGTTCAGACTGTATTATAAACGGGCTGAAGTGCTTGACGGCCGCGGCGATACTCAGTGCTTCAATTTCACAGGGCAGCCAGTTGACTTGGTGTTTGCGGAGTTTTGCGCTGAAAAATCCGGCAAGATAGAGGTTGTTCTCACGGGACACATATAGTGTTGCTCCGAGGCCACGTTTGGTTACGGAGCCGTCTGTTACGATCCATAAGGAGTCGGATGGACGTGGTAGAGCGATGGCTTTGGTTGACGTGAGGGCCTGCTGAGCAGCTTTAAACTTGTGGAGAAGACTTTCGTTCAACGTAAGTTTGTCTTGTGACTGGAGACCCGAGATTGCGCCTTCGAGGGGGTCGATTAGGGAGGAACACTCTGGTAGGACGCGGCTAAGGACTTTGTAGGACCCGATAAAAGAGCGCATGCCTTTGACGGTAGTTGGAGGAGGACAAGATGCAAGAACCGCGACGCGATGAGGACTTGCAGATAGTTTGCCTTGGGACCACACCCATCCTAATATGGTGGTGGACTTTAGACAGATGACCGTTTTAGTTGGTGAGAGTCTAAGGTTGCACCTGTCAAGCTGTTCCAGGACCCGTGCCCAGATAGGTAGAAGGTCTTCGGGGCTTGCTCCTCCGCAGTACAAGTCGTCTGCTATCTTTGCCACGCAGCCTTCTTGGATGAAGTCACCAAGTACTCGACACATCATCTCTTCGAGTGCTGTTTCTGAGCCGGGCATTCCCATTGCGGAGCGGCAGTAAACGCGTACGCCACGAAATGGTGTGGCTACGCCGCAGTACTTCCTGGATTCTTTAGCAAGGGGTATTTGGTAGAAGGCGCGGCTGAGATCAGACTTTATCAGGAACTTCCATGGTGCAATGGTGCGTAGTGTGGAGTCAACGTCTGGCATGAGTGATGGTTGGGGTTTGCTGTAACGTCCCACGTCTGCAAAGGCAGTGACGAGGCGATGACCGCCAGAGGGTTTCTTTATGAGGAAGGAGGGGTTCAGGTATTCTACTGCCACGTCGATATCTTCGGGTTTTTGGAAGACTTGGTCTCTTTCCAGTTCGTCAAACTTCTCTTGCAGCTCTATTAGTTGGTTTCGAGAGTATTGAGGAAGGCGCCCTTTGCGTTGGGGCGGCTGTACCGGTCCCATGTTTACGCGGGCTTCTATATGGCCCGCTGCTCCGTTGTACCCTGGAATGTCCGGTTTGAAGACGTTGTCGTATTCCTGTAGGACCTTCTGGAATTGGTCACGCATGGAACTTGTAAGTAGCTTGTCTGGATCTAGACTTACGCTGCCTGAGGACGGCGGGGTAGGCTTTACTTCTGTAACGGGGAGTGTTGAGGGTGGAGCCGCTTCGGGAGGAGTCGCTGGGACGGTTGGGCGGGCCCAGCAGATGTGGTCGTGGCGTCGGACGGTGTATGGTTCGTCGGACGTGTTGGTAATTCGCACTTTACCTCCGACTGTATCTATGACTCGTGGTTGGGGCCATGGGTTTTCGCTGGGTGGAGGGCGTTTGAGTTGGGACGTATCACTACGGGGTTCAATGGCGATAGTGTTGTCAGTTCCCAGCTCGGGGGGGACGTCAACTTCTAGGTAATCTCCAGGCCAGATAACGGTGGTGGGCGACGATGAACGTAACACATACGACGTGGCGTGGCGTATGGTGTGAGCCTGAGTGCTGTGTTTTTCATCGGTGTGGTACAAGATGGTTTCGGAGCCTTGTATAGTTATCTGTTGAGTGGCTGGGCGAACTGAGATGTCGTTCGCGATGAGGAAGGGTATTCCAGCGAGTATGTCAACATCTATGTCCTCTACTACGAGGGCGTCGAGCGCGAGTTTCTTGTTGGAACGAGAGAGCAGGACGTGTACTTCGCCAATAACGGTCAGCGGTGTCGTACCATCGGCTTGCAATGCTTGTTGGGAAGACTTTTCGACGGTAAGACCAAGTGTCTGGGCAACGGACGCTTTAATCATGCTGGTTTCGGCGCCGGTGTCGAGGGTCAGCCTCACTGGGTGTTGTCGATAGAAGGCGTTGAGTAGGGGTGACCTTCTGGTGCTGACCCTTCGGGAGATGGAACGTGCGGACGGAAGGGCTGACGCTTCACTGTCAACCTGATCAGGTGCGTATAGATCTAGGTTATCGTCGTCTTCTTCTACTTCCTCTTCATAGCTGGTTGTCGAGCGAGTCTTGGCGAGGAAGAGTCTGTCGTCAGGAGGTAAGTAAGGGCACTTACTTAGGAAATGCTGTTGATCTGCGCGGCCTGCTTCTTTGCATAGTGGGCATGACCTGGGGCGTCTGGAAGTCGTTGGGCGGCGACTGTTTGGCAATTTGTTTGGTTCACGTGAGGCAGGGAATCTAAATTTTGACGCTGTAGCGCGTAGTATCTTGGAATCAGCGGCTGTGCGTAGTTCGTCAAGCAGTGAGTCCAACGCTTGGGAGATTTCTGGTTTTATCGATGCGAGGGTTCTGGAGCGAAGTTCCGTGCCATATCGTTGTTTTACGAGGTTTGGTAAGTCCGGGTGGATTAGTCTAAGCCAGGTGAGAACGATCATATTTTCAAGACTGGGTGTTGATTCCTCGTCGGCGGTTATAATCTCGCCATGGTGGGTGATATTGCCATTAGCGATGAGGAGATTGTCTTCGACGAAGGACATCAGTCGTTGAAAGAGGTCTTCTGGGCGTTCGTCATATTCCAGTTTAATGTTATTGAAGTCGATAAAGTGTGCCCCGGTGGACTGGAACCCATAATGCATGCGAATCATTTGCCAGATGGAGTTGATAGATGTTGAGTTCTTGACAATTGAATTTCTAGAGATAACTGGGCAATAATTAGCGATTTGGCCAAGCATCAACTCCAGATGGGTACACTTTTGCTGTGCTGTTCGACGTCTAGCGACAGGGACTGCTTCACCGTCATCAGTAAAGCCTCTTAGAGGGCCTCGAGATTTCTTTAGCCACGTCACGGTATCACCAAAGAAGGATGCGAAATTTACGTCCAGAGATAATGTATACTGTAGGTTTTGTCTCCATGCTTCGAAGGAAGTGATTGTCTCGTTTTTAGTCAGTGTCCATTGTTTTGGTGCTCTTGTTGAAGTCATTTTTGGAGTCGATGGTTTGGGTGATTGTTGATGAGGCCGTGTGAATGTGTTAACTTAGCTTTCGTAAGCTCTTGTGTACGTTTCTTGCTGTTCGTTTTCCAACCACCGTACAGGTTGGCTCGTTACGAGACTTCTGCTATTGATCGTTGTATTTATACTGTTGTTCGTGGGTCCTTTAATCGCTGCCACCACGCCAGTGAACACGACGAACGACGTAAACGAATGAACAAGCTTTAATAATGAAACGTAGTCGCAAGATGGCCGACCAATAACAACAGTAATGAACAGGCGTCACTGGCGAATAATGAAAATAATAATGAAAAGGAGACCAACCGAACGGAAGCTCCAGAAAAAAGTGGCAATAAACCCGACATAGAGCAATGATGGGACACTAATTGAACGCAGCGGTAATTTGGAATATGAAACTGGTCTATTTCTTGACTTCTACATTGTAGCTAGTAATAATTTATGTTGTGCTTACCTTATTAATTATTAGTAATTTGATCATAATAATTATTAGGAAATGGCAGGCTATGAATACCGTAAATCCATCAATCAAGCGGTACCAAGGTTGAAGATACTGGATGGCGAACCATTCTTGGTGGAGAAGGTTGGTGGGAAGGATGTTTTAAGGGACATGCCAGAATCTGCTAAGAGTGCAAGGGTACCTAATCACTTGAAGGAGGAATGGCAGCTGATTAGTAATGCTCTTAAAACAGTAGAGAAAGAGCAGAAGGAAACAGGTATGTCATCATCATCACCATCATCATCACCATCATCACCATCATCACCACCATCACCATCATCAGCACCATCATCAGCACCATCATCATCATCATCACCATCATCATCACCACCATCATCACCACAATCATCACCATCATTATCATCACTTTCACCTTCATCACCATCATCACACCACTATTTCAATGTTGTTGCTTCTGCTGATATTATGAAATATCAACTTGCTCATCAGAATCATCCAAACCAGTAGCAGCAGCAAGGCCAGCATCAGCCAGGAAAAATACCAGACCCAAAACAGCCATGTCCAGGCAGAGACCCTCATCGGCTATGAGGCAACGTCCAGGAAGTTCTATTAGTCAGCGTCCAGGTTCATCTTTAGGTTCTTCTGGTAATAGTTCCGAGCTGTCTGGTATATTTCAGGGCAACGACAGCAGTGATCTTACCCATGGTAGGATTTGATTAACATTCTAGAAAAAAGTACCAAAGTGTGATGTCATGAAATTCTGGATTTTGCAATTGTTAAGATGTTCATTTTAGAATAGAACAACCACATTGTCTTTTCTGAAATGTGCTTCAAGATCTTCAGAAGTACTTTTTATCACACTTTTTGCTTTTATAATTTTTGAATCACTCATAGTCTCTTTTTTATGATTGTTTTCTTGTTTAGGTTCTGGTGAGGTAATCTGTGGAAATATCTCAAAAGCCCTTAAGGCAAGAAGAAAGGTTAGTACCTGTCAGATATGTCTGAATGGCTCATTGACCAATCCACTGGATGACTGATGGACTGACCGACTGACTGACTAATTGACCAACTGCCTGGCCGACCGACCGACCGTACGACCGACCGACCGACCTACTGACTGACCGACGGACTGACTGACTAACCAACTCACTCATTCTCATTCATTCATTCATTTATGTTTCTTATTTTTAACAGAATATCAAGGCTTTTAATTCAGTTATCCCTCCTTTTACCACCAACTCACCAATTCATACTCCTGAAAAAAGCTATGAAGAAGAAAACGATAAAAAATTCCCTTCAAAACATGATGTCTTTACGGAGCTGAGGGAATGGAGGCAACAGTTTGCAAAGTGAGTGACAAAACGAGGCAATTTGATAAATTAATGAATTAATTTTAAAATAAAACTTGTTAATGTCATCTTAAGAATTAATTACATTTTGAACATGGGGTGGGGTGGAAGGGAGAAAGGGTATGGTTGGGGGGGGGGGGGGGGGTTAGATTACTAATGCAATCCTAAGCAAATATGATTTAAAGAAGGGATTGAAATTATGGTACTTAACCTATATGTCAAATCCATGCTATGTCTATTATATCTATATGCTGTAAATTGACTGTTATGTCATATCAGGACTCCAGTTAAACTAACCTGGATGTCTCTGTATAAATATTGACTTCAATAATCTCTTCAATAATCTTCTCCCAACCCTTCTCTCATGTTCTACCAATCCCTCTGTGCTTTATAACTGCGGACAGCACACATGGCCTATTCTATTTCTTCAGTATTACAACCTGATGGCAGATACAGTGAAAGTGAAGTGTTAAGTAGCCATGTACTCTCAGGCCAGTCCCTGAAATATTATCATCATATTATTCTTTGTTTGTTAAGATTCTTAGAGGAAGATCATAAGTTACCAACGAGTGGCGATACAGAATCTAGCCAATCAGAAGGGTGAGTAATGACTATACATTATGATGCCAATGATGATGATAGCTATGATAATGTTTGTGATGGTGATGACACTGATGATGATGATGATGATAGTGATGATAATGTTGATGATGATGACGATAGTGAAGATAATGTTGATGATGATAGTGATTATGATGTTAATGATTGGGATGATGATGACACTGATGATGATGGTGATGACACTGATGATGATGATGACAGTGAAGATGATGATGACAGTGAAGATGAGGATGAGGATGACAGAGATAAGGGTAATGAGATAAGGATGATGATGATAGCAATGACGGTGATGATGACTATGATGATGCCAGATGGTGATGATGATGACAACGATGATACTCATGATAAGAACAATAATAATTATAAATAATAATAATTAATGAATGGTTGAATGAAATAACTAAGATCATTAGCCAGAAGAAAAATTAATATTTTGAGCATACAAAAATAAAAAACTCAAAAAGAGATGTTGTTCACATTTCAGGGAATCTCCTTTTTCCTCACCAAGAAAAACTGAAGCAGCTAACTCCATTTCCTCTGCATCACCAACCATTCCTCAACCAGAAATGTCACCCTCCCCTCCCCCACCCAAGGAACATTGTCACAAAAGACCATCTCCTTTGGGGAGATCATTACCTACAGCACCCCTGGTGGGGAGGGATCTCCAACGACCACACACTTCTGGAGAGTTTAGGATAAGAAGGTATTGATCAAGACATTATATACAGTGGTTTTGGTATGAGTGGGAAATTATACGGCAAATGTATAGCTGTACTGTAGCCGTAACTATGCTATGTGATTGGATGAATTACTGAAGACAATGGGAAGCCATTTTGAATGTTACGGCATGTCATACCTTGTATGTGCTGTAAGTTTCCCACTTGTACAATAACCATTCTTATGGAAAGCCATTTCAATGTTACGGCATGTCGTACCATGTATGTGCTGTAAGTCAGTACAGTATGTTTCCCACTCATACAATAACCATTCTTATGGAAAGCCATGTTTCCCTTGGCCGCTTATCACAGGTTTGACCTTTCTAAATCATAGTCTTCCTGTGGAATACAATTAACTCTACCCCTCCCCCCTAAAACTAAACATGTACTGACTTGGCTGCTTACCAGATGTAAGACTCTTCCACAGTCTCTTGCTCGTCCGTTCCGTCTCCACGATTAAGAGACTGTAACGGTACAATGACCGAGAGGACTTATGGGTCCCGAAAATTTGGACCCAGCGTGCTTTGGGAACCAAAATAATCGTTCACAGTCTCTCTCGTTTCAATATTTTCAAGATGGCGGAGAAAACGAGAGAGATTGTGGACGAGTATTTTGGTTCCTAAAGTACGCTGGGTCCAAATTTTCGGGACCCATAAGTCCTTTCGGTAATTGTACCGTTACGTTCTCTAAAGGGCTTCCTGTGGAATACAATCAACTCTACCCCTCCCCCCTAAAATTCAATACTGACATGTACGTGCATTCCCTTGCAAAGTATCGACAAACATCCGCACAAGAAAAAGTAGAACTGTTACTAAAGAATAAGTTGGGCTTGGACGTCAATGAAAATCAATCGATATCTACGGTGGTTCCCAGGAACCCTCCATTGGCTTCAGCTGTGGTAGAGACTGAGCCGAGGTCGTCTTCAGCTCCTGTCAGAGCTCTCAGGCGTTACAGGTATTGATAGTTAATAAATTATCAATATATAATTATTGGGATCTCTAGGCATGATGCATTCTGGTCTAACATGGGTACAAGCAGCTCCATATTAGCCATTCAGAGGTTGAGAAAAACACTGGGTTGAGTTGGCATTGCAGTGCATTGTGGGACTGTTTAAGGGTAAACATTTCTCAGATTGCGTCACCTAGACAGTCCCACAATGAAATACAATATCAACTTGACCCAGTTCCCCCCTTAACTATGGGGGGGGGGGGTAATATGGTGGTGTTGCAGCAGATCGTCATCTCCTATAGAGGGTTTTAACGGCGGCCATGTTTTTTTGGTAGAGTTTTACCAGACTCACCGGGTACTCAGAGAACTTCTGAAGATTCGCCTCAACCGTCCAGCCAAACACCTGTCACTCAGGTATCCCATGGTTACAGGCCTGGTACAGCTGCCGCTGCTCTACAGAAGCGAAGGCTCAAACCAAACTAGTAATAGGTTTGATTCGTAGGTTAGCAAACAGTATCCCCAGGAGGGAGGGGTCAGGTACTTTTAATACAAACAAGATTGTCCGGTGTTAGCTGTAAGAAAAACCGGTGAAAAATGTGCAGTACTGTGCAGTGCCCATTCTTTCCAATACACTGTGCTTTTATGGTAGCTATGTTGTTGGACAGCAAGCCTAGCAAATTTAACGAGTCAAATACCAGGCTACCGGGGAAAGAAGGTGCATAAAATCCCGTTGTGTGTCCGGGATTTGTAAGTTTCATTAATATAACTATAACTGGCGTTTATTTCTAAATCAGTTAGTCTGAGTTATATCATCAGTTATACCTTAGCGGATATAAAGGCGGGACGTTAAAAACCCGGTGTTTGCTCGGTATAACCTCACGGGATATTAAGTCGGGTCGTCAAAAACTAGGTGTTTGCTCGGTGCTACCTTACGGGATTTAAAGTCGGGTCGTCAAAAACCCGGTGTTTGCTCGGTGCTTCCAATATTATCAACGTGGGGCAACGTCATGCAAAATGCCCCTACTTTGCACGAGGGGAGAGGGGAGGGGGGTTCATTTTGTGTTGGACACGATGTAAGATATTTTTAATGTTTGATAAAACTAACTTATAAATAAGTGTTAAGAATCATTAAACCAAACGACAAGCTCTAGCCTGTGTTTCTCTTTAATATACAGCTGCTTCAAATTGCTTTGTTTTGCTTTTTAGATTGAATCATCATACACCGTATCAAAATATGGCAACCAATTTGAATAACTATTGTTCTGCACCGACCTGCCACTGACTACACTGTCATGCATGTGAAAACGCTTTTATGCTTCCATGTAAACATGAGGCTAGTCAGTGACGTACAGAGTAATAGCGCAGCGCACTGATTCTAAAAATAACTTAAAGATTCAGACAAGCATTGCATTCTGTTTAACCGCTACGAGGATTATACGAACCGATTTTATTATTTTTACTTAAAGTTACAATAATGACCCATGCAAACTAAGATCAACTGCGATCGGCTGTGAAAATTATCTGCTGAAAGTAAATTTGTGAGTTTGTTTGTCCGATTTTCGCCTTTGTCTTCGTTTTTATGACGTCACGGTTCGCTGCGCTATTTGAAAGCAAATGTTGCGTGACAAGGTGTAGCAATCTTTGCATCAAGTAGAATGTGTTTCTACTTTTGTTAACGATTGCTTCTCCTTTGCACAGTGTAAACCCTCTTGCAGCTTGTTTGGCATCGTCGTTGAAAGACATGTTGCAGAGAAAAATGCTCCGTGTAATCGCGCACTTAAGGCTGCAGTACGACAGGATATTTAACTAGATATACTTAACAAAGTAAAGGATTTGAACCCAGGGTCGTACCATGAGTGTTGAGTGTATTAAGGCTGCAGTACGACCGGATATTTAACTAGATATACTTAACAAAGTGAAGGATTTGTATCCAGGGTCGTACCATGAGTATTGAGTGTATTAAGGCTACAGTATGACAGGATATTTAACTAGATATACTTAACAAAGTGAAGGATTTGAACCCAGGGTCGTACCACTCAATATCGAACATTGCTCCATACATTTCTTTGTAGTTTATGATCAAAATATCAGTAGTAAAGGGAGAAAGAAATACCCAAACACCCCAAAATATAAATTATAGTCACAAGTAATGTGAAATAAGCACATTAGCTACCCTTTGGGCTTCATAGGAATAAAATAAATTAAGGATTTATATACAAAGAAATATATGTAGCAATGTTTGATGTTGAGTGTATGACGTCACAGACTCCAAAAAATAATCGTAAAAATATCATACTTTCGTCCTGAATATCGAGCAAACACTTCATACAGTGATTATTGGACCTTTAAAGAGTATTTTTAGGAAATTTCAGCTGAATCCAAGTTTGAGCGATTTTCGTCGTAGTAGCACTTTAACAAAGTGAAGGATTTGTATCCAGGGTCGTACCATGAGTATTGAGTGTATTAAGGCTACAGTATGACAGGATATTTGACTAGATATACTTAACAAAGTGTAGGATTTGTATCCAGGGTCGTAACATAAGTATTGAGTGTATTAAGGCTACAGTACGACAGGATATTTAACTAGATATACTTAACAAAGTAAAGGATTTGTATCCAGGGTCGTAACATGAGTATTGAGTATATTAATGCTACAGTACGACAGGATATTTGACTAGATATACTTAACAAAGTGAAGGATTTGAATCCAGGGTCGTAACATGAGTATTGAGTGTATTAAGGCTACAGTACGACAGGATATTTGAAAAGATATACTAAACAAAGTGAAGGATTTGAATCCAGGGTCGTACCATGAGTGTTGAGTGTATTAAGGCTACAGTACGACAGGATATTTGACTAGATATACTTAACAAAGTAAAGGAATTGTACTTGGTAGGGCACTTGTACCCGGCTAGAAGAAATAGAGACATTTATAAAGTTATTATTATTATTAAACTAAGATCAACTGCGATCGACTGTGAAAATTGTCTGCTGAAAGTAAACTATAAGTTTGTTTGTCTGAATTTCTCGTTTGTCTTCTTTGTTGACGTCACGGTTGCTCTGCGCTATTACATGAGCAATATTTATAATAATTCTATGACAGGTGTCAATCTAATCAATGTGATAATATCGTTGAAACATGATTGGCTAAAAGAATAAGCAAATTCCTTAGCACGATATTTTATTGATGAGTAATACGAGTGAATATCATGGAATTAAACATAGCTTAAACTAAAGTTAATATATGAAGATATTGTAAATGTGTAGAAAAGGCTACGAGGAATATTTCTATCATAAGATTCTAGAGAATAATCCTAAAATAACTGAGCAAAGGGGTAAAAAGTGTGTAGGGCGTAACCAGAGGTACACACTCTAATGGGAGGAGCTAAGAGGTTTACTTTGGAATTCAATGCATACCATTATCTAAGCTTGTGCGTGATGTTAGCCATGATGAACTCTTATATCGACATTTATATATATCTAATTGATCGTTCTTTTTCTTGTTTTCATACGATACGAAATGGTAATTACAAAACTGATTGCTTAGTTCGTCTATAAAAATAATCATTTTCACTCTCATAACAGTACCATGAATGTCAGTGAATAGTAAGTGAAGGGTTTGAGAAGTGTTTTGCAATTGCGTTCCAGACCATCAACTATCAATCGAATTGTCATTTCCAATAAATCATACCAGCTGAGCTCAAGCTGTGTTTCCTTGCGATCACAAAACAGGAAAAACAAGAAGAGCAAGAAACAGCATAGTGGGGACCAGTTGTCAGTTTTGATTGGCTAAAAATATTTAACGTCATATTCGATACAACGATTCTATTGGTTGAATAATGTCCTGGGTGTAACCTAAAGGGCAAGGCACAGCCCCAAACTAGCCAGACTCATCTATCTACCAACCGATCAAGACGTTAAAAAAATAACGTGAAATTTAAAAAAAAAGTTTTATACGGAAATTAAACGCTATCTGAAGGTAAGAACTTGTGCTTCATGCAATACTTACATGTTAAGTGCTTTAATCTTAGTACTTTGTAACTTTAATTTTTGTATTCTGTACTGTATTTTTTGTCTGTAAGTTTGATATAAACAGAGCCCCATTCAAACCAGCTTCGCTGAACTGGGTCCCTCTTTATAGATATTGTTGATAAATGAATAAATTTAGAGATTTCTGTAAGGTTTTCTAGTTTCCTAGTGCTAGAATTCGTTTTCCGTTTGTTTAGTTGTTTTGCGTCATTTCGTTTCACTTTCGTTTCGTAGGATAGAATCATATTTTCCTCTTGTACTAAAAAGGCCCTTGTTTAGCTTTCAATCATCTAATTAACCATGACTGTACATAAAGACGATATAGTTTATTAAGAACCAAGTTTGTTTGTAGCAATTGAAAGATTCCAAGTTGTCTGAGATATTAGCTGACTGACTTGGTTTTGATTTGGAATCAGTAAAGAGATGAATCATTCGTGCAGTGATATCATGCCGGAGTAAATCTAGTCTACAAGTTTCATGTTTAACAGTTTTTTTAATAAATGGTTGATGCATTTTTGTTGGTTTAATACAGAATACAAGAACCAAGTAAGTTCTGCACTCCTTGGTAAGCGACGGAGGAAGCAAAGCGGAACAAGAAACAACCACTCCTACAGACTGATTGTGAGTATTCGATGTATTTAAGGTTGCTGCCTACTATTGTCAGCGCGCACACTTACTGCGCATCTGCATCAAGGGATTCCCGCGGGTTTCAAAAGCAAAACACTCAAACTGAAGGTACAGAAAACGTCGGCCTTGGACAAAATTAAGACCAAAAACAACAGCAATAACTATTATTTGTGTAGTCAAAGATGTATCACAGAGTATTTTCAAGAATTCAGGTGTTTTTGGCAAAAAAAAAACATATGTTTTTACTCTCTAGAAAAGGCAGTTTCGATGGGTCAATAATAAAATAACCTTTTCAATATTTCCATACAGATAAGCTTAGTTTGTTTTAAAGTTAAATGAAAATTGAACAGGAATTACACATTACACCAAATATCAGCCATTCATTTAGCTTTTCCGGCGAGTACAATTACATAGAATAAACTTTTGTCGTAGGAAGACCTCGTATTTACATTAACTGTCTTTCACTCACTCAAAAAGTATTTTCAAAAACGTTCACGCAAAGAGCATACTAACAAAGAAAATTATTATTTTGATTATTAAATCTGTCCTTTGCTTTTGTGAAGTTGAAGTAAATGTAGGTTTGTATTTTACGAAATTTTTTGCCTGGTTCTTGCTTTGCATGCAAGACCACTGTGCGAAAAGTAAAATTTTCGGGTCCGCATATTATCGAAAACGGACCGGTTGACGTTTGGCAATCTTTAGTTTTCACACTTTTGATGCATGTTTGACGTGACGTTTGCCTAACGTATTCGATTACGAACTCGGACTGTTTTTCCGAATTCGATTACAATACCTTGCGTCAAATTTCGCGTCAATTTACGGTATACTCCACCAATATGTTGCGTTTCCTGAAGTATTCGTACACACTAATGTTTCGTTCATTCAATGTTTTTCTATGGATTTTCCGTACTGATGCCACGAATTATCGCACATCCTTCAGTCTTCGTATCCAGATTATTTGGTTTTTCGAGCTTTTCTTGTAAGGTTTCGTTTTTGTGAGGTTCTCGCGTCAATTGAACGTATACTAATCGAATATGTCGCGTTTTCTGAAGTATTCGTATGGAATGATTTGCCGTTTTCTGAGCTATTCGCGTCAATTGAGCGTATACTAAACGAATATGTCGCGTTTTCTGAAGTATTCGTATGGAACGATTTGCCGTTTTCTTAGCTATTCGCGTCAATTGAGCGTATACTAAACGAATATGTCGCGTTTTCTGTAGTATTCATATGGAATAAGTTGCCGTTTTCTTAGCTATTCGCGTCAATTTAACTATATATGTGCGAACATTTTCAATAGTAACACACACTGTGTTGGTTCTATTTAACGAGTTTTTAATAAAACATGATTTACTTAAATCTACATAATACATTAAAAGTCGTTAAAAATGGTCATGAATAAGCTAAATTTGAATCGATAAAAAAACTTAATACATTGGAGAAAAAAAAGCTTTTTCAAATTTGTTAAAATAATTTTACACAATGTCATCATCCATTATAGAGTCCTCTTTTTCATTTGGATGCTCTTCTTTTTTTCTCTTTTTGAAAATTTTAAGGGTCTTACAGATTCTAAAGATTTTTGAGGAGTGAGTTGAACTGGAATTGCCCCCTTCAAAATTATTTTGCTCCTCCTCAATGTCTTCTTCAAAGATTATATTCTGCTCTTGTGGCAAGTTCGAGTGGCTGCTTTCTTTTGTGTTTGTGGCTGATCTTCTTCTGCACTACTGACAGCCTAGTTTACTACGGATCTTGACAAGTTTCTTTCAGATGAAGGGTCTTTGAGATTCTCTCAAAAGCCTCTACCTTTTTCACATGCTGTTTCATCTGACTTGATATTTAGTTAAACGCATCGAAGGTCTTGTTTAACTCAGTCAATGAAATATTGACATTTTGCCTTCTTCTCAGTGGTGTTTGGTCACTGCTGGTGGAACTACTTCCAGAACTGATTCCTGACATCTTTCAAAATACCTTTATCTGTAATTGTAATGAAAACGGTTTGGTTATATCACTTGAAAGCGTTGTGGATGGAAATATTTTAATTAAAGGAACCGGAAAGATAATGCTTTTGTTCGAGATGTGTGAAAAAATTTTAATGCCTATTATGATATGCCGACATGAGATACATGCCGAAGGCACATGAAATATGCCGGCATTCAATACTAGAAAATGAAAAGGGCTCGAAAAAGCTAAAGCTAAGAAAATTGAAAAGTTTTAAATCTTTGTCTTGTATCTTTGTTTTAATTAATCAGATAGTTCATAGGTTTCATATCTTTTAAACACGTAGATATTATTTTAGCATAGTAACTTAAACAGTATATCGTAGATAAGTTTTACTCTACTATATAAACATCTCTCTCACTCTTACTTTCTATTGACTCCGACGAAGGACTAACGTCCGAAACGTCAGTTTTCTATTTTCACTACGGTGTAAAACTTATCAATCTACGATAAACTGTTTCATTAGAAACACCGACGCAGTCCACGCTAGTTTCACTAGCCATCATCTAACTTAAACAGTAAGGACGTCAAGTTGTTTTCTTCTTATGATTCTCTTAACTTTCTACGTTTTCAAACGCTCTGAATTGAAGCCCAGTTGAGATCAAAAACCGGATGATAATAAACTCATATTTGAAGGTTTACAGCAAGAAATTTTTATCGTCATTTGTTGGCGGCTTCGCCTTCGACACTTTCTCTGGATTTGAATTACTCTAGTATCTTCAGCTTTAGAAGAAGGCAAATGAATAATTTAAAAATCAATATAAAAATAACTTGAATACTTACATTATTATATTACGCCTCGATGGTGAAGTAAGAGTCGTATCAATCAAAAGGGAAAGGACTGTTTGTGGGCTTGTGAATTTCGTGGACGCGAATGAATCGGACATACATCTGCAATACCAAGAACGTGGAAATGTGACCTGTTAAATCTTGGCGGGCTTCTGACATCATCGCACGACGTATGCTGATTCGACGATAGATCAAACTTCAAACACTGTGATTGGTTCCATACAACTAGTTCACTCCCAGGCTTTATCGCGGCCAGTCAAAGATTGACCTAAATGCGATAGAATGCCGGACCCAAATGTGCAATAACTTGGATTCAAAAAAAGTGTACCAAGTTTTTATACGTCTAGAAGAAAATTGAAAAATTCCAGAGGGACTGGGAATTTGGAATATGGTAGGGTATGGAAATTTTCTGGAACCCAGTGTACCTATTATACTCGGCCTGTCTGCTGTTATTCCACTGCTGAAATATTTATCAATGTTTTTTCAAACTGTATTTGAACATGCAGTTCATATTTATCCTGTGGTATCATACTCATTCTGAGGAACTTTGTTTGCGTGTTTTTGAGACAGCGATCTGCAATTTCACATGAAAAAAAGAACGACAGCACTCTAGAATAAGTCATTATTATTCGAACAGATGAAGACGTCTGCATTCACGCGCACATCATTATATTACCACAAAAGCCGAATTATGAATAGCTTCAATATTCTTCTAACACTTAAAGAAAAGTGCATATTCTTGACCCTGCGTCATTAGCATGAACAAGATCGGCCACACTATTCCACATTCCTTGTTCTCTAGTGTTCTAAGCTTAATCATTCAAAGTCTGAGATTCTGCCTTGGATATCTTAAGAGTCTTAAATTTCCTACGCCATTGTGAAAGGATGCAAGCGCTTGGTACTTGTAAACCGGCATGTGTAAACGACGCCGTTTAACATTTAAAAAAAATACGTTGGATAATCAATGAACCATTTCAAAGTTAAAACTTTAGAAGGCCAGTTTTCCTTTTGTAAATTCATCAAAGATGCCAATTTTTACGGAATCAAAATCAGTACAGTACTACCGAACTTTAATTTGTCCAAGATTCGTGTTTATATTGTCAATCAGATCTTGCAAAGAAAAATGCATCGATTCCGTCTCATAATATATAAAAAACACATAAAAACCGTTTTTTCTCAACTTTTAAACTGCTGATGTCGGGAACATGAACATATGTTATAACCAGCTAAAAAAGAATTAGAATACCTTCTTGGTCGAAGTATAGTATATGAACCACTATACTCTAGACATTTTTTAATGTAGACGTAGGTCATATAAGAAAACCACGGCTCGATTTATCAACCCTTATTTTATTTGAATCTTCATATCAGTTTTAAAAGTATTTTTGAAGTATAATTGTTAAAAAAGTATTAGGATTTGAATTTGAATAACTTAAGAACCGTGGATTCAGTTAATATAAAAGTGCCAGTGCTTTGGAAGAGTTGCTGATATCGGGAACATGTAACTCAGTCTAAAAAAGTCAAAACCCCGAATACTTTGGTGATGCATCGAGTGTGAACGGTATACTCTAGACACAATTTTAACAAAGGGTATGTCTTATGAGAAAACCAAAGAGTGATTTAGTACGCCACGTTTTCTGAAGTATCCGCAACGAATACTTAAGGTGAACAAAACATCTGTAATGCGTATCGAATACTTCAGTATGACAGCCGGTTAGGGTGAGGTTTTCGATATCTGAATATTATCGAAAATTCGGTCTTTCGCACAGTGTCGACTGCCGTGAAACATTCATGAAAAGCCGTTCTTTTCCCGACTTCAAAAACAAAATTTACATACCATTTGCTTAAGGAAATCTTTTTTTCTACACAGGAAACAATTATTTATTATTGTTCTTCGAATTGAATAAGTTTTCTGGTACTTTGAAGGCTTGAAATATCGCTTTTTTCAGGTTTTCCTCCTGCTTGTAAAATCACGAAGAGGTGAAGGAGCTGCAGCGAACAGCGAGTCACGCTGTTTCGTAACGCCGCGTCACGCTTGTCACGCTTTTAGCACCCCATTTATCCTCAAAAAAATACTTAAAAAAATCAAACTTTTTAAAACGCGTGGGTATCCTCATTTTTTTTTTGTCCAAGATGTAACAGAAATAGTTCAATTATTTTTTCTAATAGGATTTTTAAAATAAAAATGGTTTTGGATGCAAATATAAGCATCCCTTTAGAACCATGTTTTGCACTCTTGAAGGCAAAATTTGGTTTCGAAAATGGTTTCTTATATGATCATATGATACATAAAAGTATATATATCTGATATAAAGAGCACAAATAGTCGTTTATTTGAAAAAAGGTTCAGATAAAATCGATCAAAACAACTTCGCAATATGATTTTTTCCCCTTGCGTAAAAAAGTGTTTACGTCATCGGTGTTTAACGTCAATTATCTCGTTTAGATGCGTGGGTAACCCCAATTTTTTTTCGGATTCCAGTGGCCTCTTGGGTGATTTAAATGACTGGCACAATTTGAAAAAAAAACAAGACGCTCTAAGAGCGTATACTGGGTTGCCTTGTTATGACGTCATTCCAATGTTTTGATAAGCAAAAGTCATAAAAATTAACGTCTGTAATCTCCGTGCATGTATAAAGGAAGTCGTCCACCCTCCTTTTTTATTTCATTTTTTGAAAATACATATTACCTGACTGAAGAGGAAAATTTTTAAAATTCTAAAAAAAAGACAAAATTGCACTTACACTCAGAAAATTTTTATTTTCTCTCCGAAATAAGACGAGTTTTTCTACAAATTCTTCATCAAAGCTCCGAGTTTAGCTTCTGGTTTGACGGATTTGATATCAATCAAGCCGTAGAACGCAAATAAACAATTTTGCGTTATGCATGTCACACTACTTAAAAATTAGCTTGCACGACCCGACAATATGAAATTGCCCAAACTTGCCCGCGGTAAATGAACCCGATGGAAGACGTTATGTCAGTATTACACTCATAAAACATTCATTTGCTCACTCAAATAAGCCAACTTTTTCTAGGAATTTCCTTAGAAATATCATTCAGCTTGTCTCTATTCGGGTTTGTATATCACTGGTTGTTTTTTAGAGCAAATCTTGGAGTTGTTGACCGAGACTACCTTAAGGTCTAATACCGATCAAAGCCTAGTTATGAGGTTATTGAGAAACACTTGATTTATATGGTAAGTTAGGCTGATTTTTCCTCAAGATTCCATCGGAACTGGTATTCTTCTTGTTCTTTAGTATTTTTTCAAGTTCTTCTTTTGTCGTTTATTATTTATTGAAGAAATCATTGCGTAAAGTTGACTGTTTTTTGCCGTGTTTGCCGTGGCACTGAAGCTTATTGATTGCCCTTACAATATTATTTTAGTCTTCGTTCAAATCAAAATTAAAACTCGAACAAACCTTCTTATGCTTTCTATGTTTGTTTACAGCATTTAGTCTCACTGAATCATTGAACACGAATGAGAATAAATGACTTACTAGTAAAACTCCGCGATGAGAGTCTACCGCCTGAAATTGAAGGTCGCCAACTTTATTTAATGATTGACTTTGCTCTTGTCCTGATAAAAAGCTAAAGATATAAAATTTTGTCCACATATATCCTTAAAGAACATGCACGATTCGATTCCACACGAGCCTGCATGTGAACTCGCACATGAAGTTATCGACACGTCATCCAATCCATGGGTAATATTGCGCAATTTTTCCATTTTGTCGAGGAGGGACAAAAAAACAGACGTATTTTAAGACTGGTTTGCCACAGGCAACCCAGTACAGGCAACCCTGTAATATAAATGGTCCACAATTAGTAGGCACCAACCTTAATCAATCCTGACTTTGTTATATTTTAAAAGGTAAACTATGTAGAGATCTGTAAATTCAAAAAGGTTTTATAATCACAGTTTTAGGTTTAACAGTTCATTTTCTAAATGGCTGATGCATTTTTGTTGCTCTGATACAGAAAACAAGCTGCAGAAACATTGACAAGAACCAAGTATTAAAGCGATGGACGATTACTAACGCGGTCTTTACCACGAATCACTGACGGCATGTGGAATGAATCCTGGAATTAAAATATCAAGGTAAACTACGTGCAAGATTAAGATAGTTTTAAACCTCCAATTGACAAGATTCGTTTTTTCTAGGTATTGAAGCCCAGAACGGTTGCAACGTTCTTTGTGAACAAGGAATTACAAAATATTGTCAAGAAATTGCGAGAGGTACCAGAACGAGCACCGCTACAGAGGTAAGGATCACTACAACTGAATATTGGAATAATATTGATCGTTAGTGGTCGTTTAACAATGGGAGTTCATGTTGGAAATCGAGAAACTTGATCGCTAATACAGATATTTGGTGTGGCGTTGTTGTCGTTGTTGGCTTGCCTGCTTATAATTGTCAACTGTTTTGAAAAAAATATTTAAATTGACTTCTTTCTGTATCAGAGTGTAACCTACGATGGAAACTGGTTGGGCATCTCCAAAAAAAGAAAATCTTAGCTTTGCTCGATTGTGTAGACTGTTGATTGATGGTGGAACACGTGCCTTGAGAGATGTATTTGACTTGATCCATTCACCGAGCTGCCTTCACAGGACACTACTCAGTACAGCAGTACATTCCACTCTAAAGGTACTGAGAGCAAAGAGGATTCTAACCAAACAACAATGGGACAGACTATACCCTGCCAGTACAAGTACACTTGTCACTTCAGCAGATTTTGACATCACACTGTTATTTGTTCTACTGCGTAATATATGTGGCTTAAAACCCCCAACCGCAACAGGATGGGACAAGCCTCCTGTTGCTACAGACCTGAGTAGAGAGGCAGATTTGGCTCGAGTCAAATATTATAGAAATGAACTTTATGGCCACATCACAGAAACAGCTGTTAGTGACAGTGATTTTGAGAAACACTGGAGTGAGATCTCAGATGTGTTGGTGAGACTGGGTGGACCTCATTACAAACCAGAGATTGAGAGGATAAAAATAGATACAATGGACCCTGAAGAGGAAAATAATTTTATTGTAGCACTTGAAGAATGGAAAAAAACTGAGCAAAGCTTAAAGACCGCTTTAAAGAATACTGAACAACTATTGATGGATAAGTTGGAAGGAATAGAAGGAAAACTAGGTATGTATGAGTTTGTTATCTTATTGATTGGCCTTGAAATACAAATTTTATTTTAATATGGAAAAACATTTTGACATTCGAAAATAATATTAAAATATCCATCCATCCATCCATCCATCCATCCATCCATCCATCCATCCATCCATCCATCCATCCATCCATCCATCCATCCATCCATCCATCCATCCATCCATCCATCCATCCATCCATCCATCCATCCATCCATCCATCCATCCATCCATCCATCCATCCATCCATCCATCCATCCATCCATCCATCCATCCATCCATCCATCCATCAGGAAAATTGGCATCAGGAAAATTGGCATCAGGAAAATTGGTATCCCAAGAGGAAGACCTAAAATTATTGAAACGAGAAATTTTAAAATTTTTGACTGTGAAGACTTTGAAAATGACCTTAAAAACACTGTTTGGCCACTCTTCGACCAACTAAAAAACGTGGACGAAGCTTGGGCAAGCTGGAAAAAAATCTTCTTAAAAACTATTGATAAGCACGCTCCCACTAGGTTGATAAAAGTGCGCAACAAACCCTCTCCCTGGATAAATGCTAAGGTTAAACAGGAAATGCATAATAGGGACTTCCTAAAGAAAAAGGCCACGAAGTCTAATGACCCAGAAGACTGGTCTAAGTATAGGAAGATGAGGAATTTTGTTAATCAATTAGTTACTAAGACGAAAAGGAAATTTTATCAAAATCAAATTGAAAAACACTCTTGTGACACCAAGAAAACTTGGAAGACAATAAATAATCTCAGGGGCAAGAGATCACAAAATGTTGAAATCAGCGAAATTAGGCAGACTGTGCAAAATACTGTTACTAATCCAAAGGATGTAGCAAATGTCCTTAACACTTATTTCACAGAAATTGCCGGTAAATTAGCTTCAGAAATAAATTCTAAACGTGCCAGTATTGTAAATTTCGCTGATTATGTTAAAAAAGTAGACCATGTGTTTACTTTTCATTTGATCGATTCATCTAGAGTACTTGAGCTTCTGCAAGGTATTAATACTGCTAAAGCAACTGGACTTGATAAAATTCCAAATATTATTCTAAAAGCAGCGGCTCCTCATATCTGTAATTCATTAACTTCCCTTTTTAACCTTTCGATTAAAACGAATATTTTTCCGTCTGAATGGAAAGTGGCTAAAGTCACCCCAATTTTTAAATCTGGTGAACAAGATGACCCAGGCAACTATAGACCTATTTCAGTTACTTCTGCTATCTCCCGTCTTTTTGAAAAACTAATCTGTGACCAGCTGATTTTATATCTTGACGAACATAATTTACTAGATACCCATCAGTCGGGCTTTAGACCTTATCACTCAACTTTAACTGCGCTTTTAGATCTAACAAATGAATGGTATTTCAATATAGACAGAAAAATGATCAATGGTGTGATATTTTTAGACCTTAAGAAGGCATTTGACACCGTTGATCATAGTATATTGTTAGCAAAACTAGAATATTATGGGTTTGACGCCACAGTCCGACAGTGGTTTCAGTCATATTTGACTGGCAGGTCGCAACAGTGTTCAATCAATGGAGTACTTTCTGAAGCCCGTCCCATCTCTTTTGGTATACCTCAGGGGACAATTTTGGGCCCAGTTCTCTTTTTAATCTACATTAATGATCTACCGCGTTGCCTTGACTATAGTACAACTAGGCTTTATGCTGATGATACGACTTTATCATTTTCTGACTGTGGAATCAATAACCTGAATAATCAAATGGATACCGACTTAAAACATGTAGCTTCTTGGCTCTGTGCCAACAAACTCACTTTGAATGCTGTAAAGTCAGAATTTATGTTAATCGGTTCCCGTCAAAGAATTTCTACTTTAGATGACACAGACTTATGTCTGTCTATAGACGGTACCGCGTTAAAACGATCTAAAGAAACAAAATGTCTCGGCGTTTATATTGATGAAAATCTGACTTGGCGTTCTCATGTTGAGCACATTACAAAGAAGATTGCATGTAACCTAAGCATGCTAAAGAAAATTAAGCCAATGTTAAGTAGGCCCTATTTAATCAAAATCTATAAGACCATAATCGAGCCTTACTTTAACTATTGCTGTTTAGTTTGGGACAATATCCACGAAACTTTAACTAGCAAGTTACAAAAACTACAAAACCGTGCAGCCCGTATAATTACTGGCGCACCGTATTTAAGCGTACGAATGAGTCAAATTTTTAAAGAACTCAAATGGATACCTTTAAATGAACAAAGACTGCAACAAAAGGCCATTATGATGTTCAAAATCGTCAATGATATCGTCCCATCTTATTTAAAAGATATGTTTTCCAGCCAGATTGGTACTCAATCTTACAACTTAAGGCGTTCTTCTAAAAATTTACAAATTCCAAAAGCCAGAACTGACTATTTCAGAAATAGTTTTGCTTTTACTGGAGCCTGGCTTTGGAATTCTCTGCCTCAGTCATTAAAAGAAGAACGATCCTTAAAAGTATTTAAAAAGAAAATAAAAAGTTATAGGTTTTGCACTGATGACAACTAATATTTAATCGTTTTAGTTCTACGAAATATATCTAATTAATCTATTATCTTATTTCAATTGTATATTTATTGTATCAGTGTAGCATTTGTAAATTTTACATAATTATCATTTGTTAATATAGTTTTTACGGCCTCTAGGTAGAGCAACATTAAGTTTTTATCTTGATATTGATAGAGTTACCGTGCTTAAATAAAGATTATTATTATTATTATTATATTATCCATCCATCCATCCATCCATCCATCCATCCATCCATCCATCCATCCATCCATCCATCCATCCATCCATCCATCCATCCATCCATCCATCCATCCATCCATCCATCCATCCATCCATCCATCCATCCATCCATCCATCCATCCATCCATCCATCCATCCATCCATCCATCCATCCATCCATCCATCCATCCATCCATCCATCCATCCATCCATCCATCCATCCATCCATCCCCTCCAATCCATCCATCCCCTCCAATCCATCCATCCCCTCCAATCCATCCATCCCCTCCAATCCATCCATCCCCTCCAATCCATCCATCCCCTCCAATCCATCCATCCCCTCCAATCCATCCATCCCCTCCAATCCATCCCCTCCAATCCATCCCCTCCAATCCAACCCCTCCAATCCATCCCCTCCAATCCATCCCCTCCAATCCATCCCCTCCATCCCCTCCATCCCCTCCATCCCATCCATCCCCTCCATCCCCTCCATCCCCTCCATTCAATCCATCCCCTCCATCCAATCCATCCCCTCCATCCAATCCATCCAATCCATCCCCTCCAATCCATCCCCTCAAATCCATCCCCTCCAATCCATCCCCTCCAATCCATCCCCTCCAATCCATCCCCTCCAATCCATCCCCTCCAATAGCAACATCATCTTATAAATGATAATAATAAATAATGAAGTTGATAATTCATGCAATGCATCCATTATTTTTCCAGGGGATAGAGCCATCAATGTTACTTATAACATTAGAGTTGAGGACCATGGTAGTGCAGCAGTGGGAAGCAATGCTTCTTTTACAAAGTAAGTAACCATCTCTAGAATATATTAAAACATTGCTCAAACTTGGGTATCAATTATATTTGTTCAAAATTACGATGCAGAAGACACCAGACAAACCTTACAATGAAAGCCTAAGGTCTATTAGGGTTGTATATAGTAATATAATTTTATTCTATCATAGTGTTGAGAGAAGAAGTGACAGACCTGATGAAATCTCAGTGAAATCTCTCTCTTCAAGAGCACTAGGTAAAGATCAAATTTTGTGTTTGTAACTATTGTTCATTCTTCTTTCACTTCAACACAAAATGCAAAAAAACAAATTGGCTGAGGATGATTATAATATCTTTTATAACAATAAGATTACAGCAGAGCTGTGGCCGTGCAAATTGATTGATTGACACAACCATTTCTGGGGGTTGGGGGTATAAATATTTCAAAATGTACATAAATATGTTCTATAACATTTGAGACAATGGAAATGCAGTTCTAATAAAAGTCCAATAATTGATAACAAATAGCTAAGAGACAATTCATTATTTTTAGAAAAAAAGGAAAAACGTATTAGTAAGCCCAATATTATACAGGATCCTCCCTTTCAGGATATGTAAAATTCCAAAGCTCCCATTATTCACCCACCCTCCCCCCCTTCAAGAAATGATAAATGGTCTCCAACAGTGATGCATGTCGATTTCTAGAAAGTGTAAAATTTGTGATAAAAAATCTTGCCTGGTAAAGGTGTAATACAAAAAGACTGTGAGATACCAATAGTTAAAAAATTATATTCAATGGAACAAAAACTTTTAAAAAAATGTTCTTACCTTTTCTTCCTGTCTTTTTGGTGTTAAATTATCGTGTTTTGATTTTCAGAATATACAGAAAAACTGAAGTCATCCATTAAACAACAAACCGATTTTCTGTCGTCAGAGGAAGAAGACAAGAAAATTAGAACCGATGACATCTTTACGAGTGTGACTATCCAACGCGGTCCAAAACACTTCGAGGAACCCGAAGAAAAGACATTTGGCAGGAGGCAATTGGATGAAGCTCAAGCAAGTAGTAAAAAACTCGTGAACTGTTCAGAAATGTTCCTTTGCCCGAAAAATTTTGATCAGCAGTCCACAGCTTCTTGCACGACCAATCCTAAATCTATCTTGTTGACGGGCAAAGCAGGAATTGGGAAATCCCTCTTTTGTCGTAAGCTGGTACGAGATTGGTCGCATGACCGATTGTTTGAGGAAAGTCAAGAAAATGCACCTGCTTTTCAGTTTGTGTTCCTGTTGACATTCCGTCAACTTGTTCTTCCAGAAAAAAAAAGGCTTAACTTACATGATATCTTAAAGCTGTCCTCCCTACTGAACGAACACTCGGTGATAGACGAGCCATTACTGCAGTACATGATTGACAATCCTGAGAAGCTGCTCATCATTCTTGATGGATATGATGAGTATAAACATCGAGAGAAAATCACCAAGGACTTTGAGACAAGATATTCAAACGACCCTCATGAAAAAATACCTGTTCCTGCTTTGATTGCCAAAGTCATGAAGGAAAGATGTTAAACGGTGCAGTGGTCCTCACATCCTCGAGGCCTGGCGAAGCCGAGGAATTAAAAAAAATTGTCTTTGATGTAAGATGTGACATTCAAGGATTTTCTTCACTTCAAGTGCTAGAATACATCGAAAAATATTTTAAAGCCAACGAAAGCATGAAGGACAAAGCACTTAATCACATCAAAACCAATGAAATTCTTTTAAGGTTTGGTCACATTCCTGTTTTGTGTTTTCTAATGTGCTACTGCATTAAATGGTACATGACTGAATCAAAAACCACCGAAAAACTACCCGTCACAAGAACAGAACTTTATCATGAAGTAATCAAAGTATTTATTAAGAAACATTCATCTTCTAAATATGAAGAAATGGAAGAAACTAAAGTACAAGAAATATTACATAAACTAGCTGAACTAGTGGTGAATTTAATGATGGAAGATAAATATATTTTCGACGAAAATGATATGAAAAAATTCAATCTTAACGATGAAGAAATAACAAACCTGAAAGCGAGTGGATTACTTGACTGTTGTCCTGGCGTTAAAAAATCTCCATTCGAGAAACCACCACTTGAATTTACGTTCACCCACTTAACGATTCAAGAATTTCTTTGTGCTTTTTTGTTTGTAGAGAAAAAACAAATCCCAGAGAAAAAGAAAACGAGCGATGTGACATTCATGTTCATGGCGGGAATGTTTTCAAGAAAAAAAGATGAAAAAATGATGGAAAAGTTGATAGAAAATATCAAACCATGGGGTGAATACGATGAGAGGAATCAACTGCTAACTTTATCCTGTCTGTACGAGTACAAAGACGATGGATTTTCTACCAGAGTAATAAATAACCTTAAACACATATACTGTGTTAGGGATGGGGGGATTGAATTTAGTGAAATAACTGATATCGATTGTTTGTACATAAGTTATTTATTAGATATAGTGAATTTAATCAACGCAGAACAAACTAAACATTCAACATTTACACAGTTAAATACATTGGATATTAAGTGGTCATCTTTATCAGCATCAGGGATCAGAATGTTGTGTAATTCTCTTGTTAATATTTCTAATGTTGATGTACTGTCGCTGGTTGATTGTAAATTAGACAATGAATGTGTTAAAATAATATGTGACATGTTGCATCGTACTAATATAACAGGTCTAGACCTACGTATTAATTATATAACAGATGTGGGTGTTGAAATAATATGTGACATGTTACGAGATACTAATATAACATACCTAAACCTAGGTGTTAATAATATAACAGATGTTGGTGTTAAAATAATATGTGACATGTTGCCTCGTACTAAAATAACAGACCTAGACCTAGGTGCTAATAAGATAACAGATGTTGGTGCTCAGTGTCTGTGTTTAGTATTAATACGTGATGATTGTCGTGTAAAACTGTTAGACTTACAGCATAATAACATAACAAGTGAATGTAAACTGTCTCTAAGACAACAACTGATCCCTGGTGTTAAGTTGAATATCTAGATCAATAAAACTCTCATATGTTTTGAATATTGAATGAAACCATAATAAACGAGTAGAATATAATCTGTTTTTGTAAATAATATTATATTTTATTGAATAATAAAGAAATTCTTGTAGTTTTATTTTTGTAGTTGATTGTAAGTTAATTTGTGTTTTACTCAACAAATATTCAAACAAATCCATTTAAAATCAAAAATATCCCTTGACAAATGTCCAGTAGTTTGATATCAATACAAGAACAAGATGGTTTTCATCAATATTTTTATTCAACCAAGTTAAAAGAGACTTTTTTAAAACAAATATTCATTTTTTCTTCATATTTTGAACAAAGTGAGTTGGACTTGAAATACGGACAACAGCAAAAATACCTATTTTCTTTGTCAAATCATAATATTCCACTAACTAGTCAGCCATCTTGATTTTGGCCGAAAAAGGACTGGAAATGTGTAGGGGAGGGGAGCGTGGTCTGTCACCACAGGAAGCCCGCGAACGACAACAATTTTTGATATGCGAGTGAACTTTTACTATTATTTCTAGCGTGTCAACTTTATGCCCTCAAAAAAGGGACTTTAATTTAGTGGATACAATATTTTTAGTATAGGTACGGATATAGACACTGTCCTTATTGAGTATGAATCACATTGTGACTTTCTTTCTTACGTTATGGATTTTTTGATATGAAGCTAAATTATCCCATTTGTTGTCAAAAGCGATAGAAAATATCGATAAAAACGGCAATAAAAAATCGTCGAACGATTTTATCTAACTGAAATAACTGAAGTTTTAAGGCAGTCACAAATAAAATAAGTACGCTCACAACATTTTTCGCTCATGGCTGCTTGTTGATTATTCACGTTTGACTTCCGTGTTATTCCTTGTCGTGTGCTGTTAGTTGTGAGCGTACTTATTTTTATTTGACTGCCTTAAAACCCTTCAATGCATATGAAATTAAAGGAGAATATTTGTAAAAGATACATCTTTTAACTCCTTGGCTATCGATAGCTTAGCGATTAGGCTACACGCTATAGAATTTCCTTCACTCGTAGTTTGTTCTAGTTTATTACTTCATCTAGTGGAGAGGGAGGAGAGGAGGACAAGGAGGAGAATTCGAAAGAGAAGGAGGAGGAGGAGGAAGAGTAAGACAAGTAGTAGATACTTTTATTTAAACAGGGTTATCCTATCAGTAAAATACAATAAATTTACTGTTATCAACAGGAGCCCTAACTAAAGAAAAATAAAACAAAAGAAATAGACTAAAATATTTAAGATATGAAATTAAGCTAAAAACTAACATTAAAGGGACTCTGAGGTGCCAGACACATCATAGCTTGAAATGTACATCAAACCTCGTTGATTTTGAAAATCGAAATGAAAATTCCATGAAATGCGTTTTTTGGGGTGCTATCGTCCGTCAAAGTTGCAAAATGACTTGAGCTAGGTTCCCTGTGTAATATCGCGGATTTGATAGCTTGGGATGCCTGGGCTGTGATGACGTCAGATAGTGGAACATGTTGGATAGTTGGAGTAGAATTAGCCAATTTCCCTGTGGAAGTATTGCTGTTCTTTATCAATTTGAGCCGGAAATTACTTGAGGAGAAGAATATAATACACCCGATGAAAGTGTGAGCGAGGAAAGTGAGCTAGAAGAAGTGGCGAACGAGGAAAGGATTCAAGGAATCGATGTGGTGTGTACGTGTCAGCAACTTCATCTTCACTTCCATCTTCTTTAAAGCCTGTATCTTCATCATACATTCAGGGAAGGTAGATCTTATCTTAGACACCAAACATGCTGGGATTACTATTCTTATCTTAATTGCTAAGATAACCATGCACTCACCACGTAAATTGGCGATATAAACTAGCACAACGGAGAGGGCTGAAAAAGCGCTGAAATGAATATGCATTGAACGTATATTAAGAGCAATTGTCTGTAAGCGTCGGCTGGGCCATGAAGGATAGAAAAATCGAAAATTTTCAAAACTCATTCGAAGAATACCCTCAAAGCCCTTATCACAAAAATATAACTTTTAGTTTCATCCGATCTTTTTTTGGCGAGTTATCGAGCATTTTATGATTTGACGTTCATCGACCGATTTTAACGGCTCGAGAAGGCCGATTTTAAACAGCTCTATACGACAACTAAACAAATACGAAACTTAGTCAATGCTTGTTTTCTCAATAAAGAATTATGTCTTCGAAGTATTCCAGTCGCTTTATCAAGTATTTCGAAAACTGGAATTTTTTCGGTTTTTTTTAACTTAACCCTCATTCGACCAACTTTGCCGTAGTCAAAAATTCACATAATTCAAACCCCAAAAAACCCAATTGGTACATGGACTAGCCGGTTGGTTGTATACTCGACAGATAGACTGATATTTCGGCTACAAATTTGTGAAATAAAATTCTTGGGCACTTGAAATTGGAATTTTTAAGAGCGTCGAACGTTTACCCTACTTTCGTAAATATCGTGACCCTTTAACCTTATACATAACAACACGAAATCAACAACTTGTCTTTCAAAAATTGCGAACTTAAAAATTTACCGAAAAATTTATTGCTTGTAATAAAAAACTAATACATTAGATCATATCTCAAAGTTTTGAAGGGTTTTCGAAGCCAAAAAATTCTGTTATTTTTTTAGGCCAATTCAAACACGATGACATGAACTTCAATCCGGTAAATAAACAAGCATAACAGAAAATAAACTAGCAAAAGCTTTTTACCAAGTTAAAAATGGCCTAAAAGGAGTTGTTAATCAGAAGTAAATAACTAAATCCAGCTAGAAATACCAGATCGCATCAGCGGCTGAAGAATAAGGATTACATCGAATTAATATGAGCAATCTCTGTCTCACTTCTCGAGCTCTATTGTCGGGAAGTCGGACGATCGCAGACGTCGATTACTTTATAATAAATGTCAAAATCTGTGAAAAACGACAAATACACACTGATCCTCACTGAATGCTTCATTTTACCTGGCATGACCATAAATTCACATAATCCTTTGCGATCCTTAGCGTGAGGTGGATGTTAGGGTAAAATTTGCATAAAAATGTAAACAATCAGAGAGCATTTATAATCATCATCATCATACACAGGCTAACCACTCTGTTAAAGGAATTAAAACATGTATATGCATTTTTATTATACGACCGCGCGCTTTTCAGTGCAAATAAAGGCCAAAACGAGTGCAAATATGAGACCGTATTACACGGTTTAGAATTCCGTATTACACGGTTTTCAAACTGGTCTTAACCAGTTTAGTGCCTACGCGTACACATACGCGAGTGAGCTAGTTTGTTTTGCTGGGGGGAAAATGGACGACGACGCTTTTAAAAACCTGGTATGAGACATAGATTTTTCGGATGAAGACCTTCCAGATTTCACACTTGATGTAAAAATTAACGAGAACAAAGAACCACAACCACAACAGCAGCCAACAAAATTGCCAAAGACTCTCGAGACATTCTTGAAGTGCCAGTAGAAGAGCTGGATCAACTTCTCTCGCATTTTTTCATAAAAGTCAGAAAATCAGATAGCAGTGACTATGAGCCAGATACATTAACAGCCTTTCAAAGAAGTATCAACAGCCTTTTAAGCGACCAAAAACCAAGCATGTCCGAGAGTGATGAAGCCATCACCGGATTCCACGAGGCAGAAAAAATCAAACTTTACGCTTCATTTTGGCTGTTTTATCTTTTTGAACGACGCTTTCGTTTTTCACTTGCCATTAAGAATATTTCCCTTCAGTTTTGAATGTTTAGGCAATCAATTTGTAATCGTTTCGTCATATTTTATAGAAGTTTTGAGAGCATAATTAAACTTGTTGTTTGACTAAATTTCAAAAACTAACAACTCTTTTTTCCCTACCGAACATTTGAAGGGTTTTTCTCAGGAGAGCCAATAGAAAAACAGAACATTTTACGAAAACCAATCAGGTTGAAGAAATCGTCATTTGTTTTTTGTTTTCGCGAGCGCTAGACAAGGTCGCTCATCCTGAAAAAACTTTGTAAAAAGCTAAATAAAGGTTGTTTTCTTTTTCATTTTCGGTCGTATAATAAATAATTTATTACACAGAAAGTATTGTGTAATGTAGGTGTGCATTTTTACTCGTCATTTTGTATTTTGACTCGCCCTACGGGCTCGAGCAGCAGTAAGGGGGACTCGCGAAGCGTCCGCATTGCTAAAAATCACATATCGAAAAACACCAGCCCCCCCTGGGGTTTTTGGAGCAGTGACGAGGCCCTACAGGGGGTCTTGCGCGATCCGGCCGCATCGGGATAAGTCCCTTACTGCTGCTGTGTTTGGGTAACGCAAACGGAGGTTAAAATATCTTATAAATATACGATGCATGAATGTAAAAAGTTCGTTAACGGTATCTGTGTGATTTGTCTAAGACCCAAAGTTAACATACCCAAACCCAGAAATCTCCGGTGTTGTGGTAAGAAAATGCAAATAGAAGACGACACGTCAGCACAGTGTTATGAGTGTGGTAAGGATATTCATAATGCCGTACCTTGTGCTACCAGGGAACAATATTATTCTAACGGAGGTCGTAAGAAGCCCCATACAAAATAATTAAATACTTCCGAGACTGGATGAGTCATATCCAAGGTTTACGGCCGGTATATTTGGACGACGAAGTAATGGAAAGGATTATAGACTACTTAGAAGAACCAACCACGCGAAGTCTACGGAAAACACTGAAAAAATTAAAGCTAGGGAAATATTACAAAGCTATTCCCTATCTTTTGTCTGAAATTACCGGTAGGCGTATTCCCGACGTCCCAGACATGCAAAGGGCCGAGTGGTTATTCTGTCGTTTGAATAAGGATATTCCTTATTACCCTGACGTAATCTACGAAATATTCCAGCAAATTGACTCCCGGCACCCTCTGTTAGAATGGATTCCTAGAAGATGAAATGTGCAGCCGAAATCCGCCTACGCTTCTTTCAAAGCAGATGTCTACTAAGCGAGTTTTCTTTGCAGCTCCTCTTTTGCTTCCTGGTAGATCTTCCTTCGAGATTCCTCGGAAAGATCTTTCACGATGGTTTTTTTTATTGCCCGACTTTAACTCCTCATACTTCTTTTCTTCCGCAAGGATCAAAGAGAACTCTACCTCGTCGATCTTACGGTCCCGCAGGGCCTGGGAGACCAAATCGGCAATGGTGTTAGACTTTGCTCTTGCAAGGGCTATATGTGTGTCATGCTTGGATATCTTACCCGACAACTGTTTCATAATGCCTGTTGTAACAGCGGATACGATACCGCAAGCTGCTCCTACGCCGGCTAAAGGAACGCCGACGACTATTCCAGGGCCGGTAAGGGAAGTAGCAACACCGGTGCCTGTTAACGCTACGGATAGAGATCCTGTAGTTATCGCAATTTTATGTAATATGCTCCTAGCTCTGGCATATTTCTTCCTAACCTCCACATAATGTTTCACTTGACCTTCGAAGTAAGCCAGAATTAAGTTTGCTTTATTCAAGCGGAAGTTCTCAGCGTTCGTCTCGTTTGGGCCCTTAGGTATTTCTGGATACAACTGAGGTGCTGATGGTATAACGTCCATTATATAATAATGTACGACGCCTTTGGGAACGATATAGAGGAGCAGCCACATCACGACAACTTGGATTTCTATAGGAAGATGTTTCCACAATCAGATCCAAATAAATTCAACCGCAGATCTGACGGAATTCACTATGGTGATAAGTTGTTGTACAGCAACGCGGAGATAGAGCCCGGTTGGTCGAATGAATTAATATTTAGTACCAGTACTTATCCGATACCCGCAGTTTCATTTGACAAACGCCTAAGTTTAGACTTAACGTTAGACATGCGGATCTCTAGCAGTAATTCCTTCCCATTAAAAGTGCGAGATATCTTCAAGGAAGTTCCTATAAACCACATCACTGCGAAAGAAGCGCATGAATGGTTAAGTGGACCCAACATGCGTTATTGGCCACAGCAATTGAACTTTGCTGTCTGGTGTGCCACCAGCGGTTGTGGTGTAAGTGCGAACTTGATGAAGAATTCAATATTCACGTTTCACTTCCACTTCACCGTCCGAAGAATATTGCATGAGATGGGTGTTATTACCCTACCAGGCGACAGTGCGTTCGATCCCAGAGACAACAAATACGACTCACCTGCCTACGACAGACTTTGTAAGGAGTTTGGAGTTGTAGGAAAGGATTTCCGATGTACTGCCGGAGCCAACAATGGTCTGGGTCACATCTGGGCTTATTGGGGTGTCGGAGGACATAGGCCAAGTGATAAGGAAGTCCATGCATTACGGCTACAATGGAACACGGGTTTTCATAAAGTAACTTACGATAGCAGCACCTTCTTCGAACCAAATGCCAAAACCACCAAAGAAGTTAGAGACGGACCTCTGTTCAAAGACGAGGGTGGTAAATATGGTGGAGATAATCCATTAATCATCCGCATAACCAACGACGAGCAAACGAAGCAGTACTTTAATTTCATACCCAAAGTAGGTAAAGGACTAACCAAAGCCGGTCTTGCCCGTCTGAACCGCAGCATAGAAGCTTACGTGTATTCTATCCTTGGAGCTCAGGTAAACACCCGATCAAGCATTATAGGAAATACTGGCGCCGCAGAAGAAACCAGAGCAGAAGCCTTGATCCTCTTTGAAAGTTCAATTTTGGAGGGCGACATTAGCAAAGGCGTACAGCGTTATTAGCTAGCCATACAAAATTCTAAAGCCCGACTGGACTATGCGGTAGCCCCGGGTTGTTGGTTAATGCCCAGTAATTTATCCATGAATACTGGCTCCGTAGTAGGATACAACAACAAACTTCAAAAGGCTACTAAGGATATGAAGTTTGGGGTGAATGACGTGAACTCTGACACCCTTAGGAGGCACTTAGTTGAACAGCCTAAAAAAGTGCATTTAGTCGAACATCCTAAGAAAGCGGTTGAACAGCCTAAGAAGGTAAAGAAGAAAGAAGAGGAATATGATCACAACTTACTAAAAGCCGGACTGGCAGCCGCGAGTGTTGGTTTGAGTCTTTATATATGGCGATGAACAACCCCTACGTATCCGGAATGGATTGCGTTTACACGACTTACACAGGTGAGAAAAAATACACCCAGGCATCTTGGGTTAATGTCACAGGTATGTCTGTGGACTTGAACTACTCAGGAAAGAAATTGATCCTTTGTAGCATTTGTATTGGTACTAGCAGCCACGCCAACGTTGGCTTCCGGTTCCTGGATGAGAATGGCATACTACAGCCCATGCGCGTTAAGACAAACAACAGGGAGCCCGTACATTTCTCCGTAGAGCCAAACCCCACCAGCACAGAAAATCTATCGGTTTGGACTTTTCATATGGTTGCCGATTGCCATGGGAAGGTAAAGCTGCAAATACGCGTAGACGACACGGGAAGCGTTTGCGTAAATAGCATAGAGGATCAAAGAAATCAGCCTTATAATCACGCAACCATTAGAAGGAAGATTGGTTTCTTCATTACCTAGAGGAGAAGGGCTTCGTAAATGATGAATGGCATGACACCGGATTGTGGGTAGAAGTTGGGGGATTGGGATTAATTATGTGTACTATTAGCATATCAACGGATTATGACTGTAATGCCGGGTTTAGGATTGTCGATGAGAATAACCACCCACTACTACCCTACAGGATAAAAAAAGATGCCAGGAACCCAGCCCATTGCTCGTTTGGACCCCATATAAACGACGCAGAGGACCGTACGCCAGTAACTTTTCACATGATAACTAATTGTCAATATGCAAAGCTTCAAATTCGCCCCAGCAATTCTAGCAATCGCGGTCCTGGTCGCGCTCGAATAAATGCTGCTCCATCGTTATATACTCCAACGGATGCTATTTGGAATCATAAGACCATTTCTACTATGACCGCCTTACCTTTGATGCCAAATTACCAAGGCGGCGCGAATACTATCTTTACTTATCCCCAGTCGAGGATGCCTCGGATGTCCGACGATGATAAGCCTCCAGTAATACATAAGGATAAGCCTACACCTTCATCTTCTTCAAAAGAACCACGCCGATAGCGACGACTAAGATCCAAATGTTATTCCCCACGAACTTTAACAGTTCTCCACCGGTTCTAAGTACCAAACTAAGAACGCTACCAAGCAGCCCAGGTAAAGAGGCTGCCATCTTTTTACCCAAGTCCGCCAGCCCTTTGCCTGCTGCCTTTACACCTGCGCCCGTAGCCTTAAGGGAGCTAAGGATCACACCTACTACGGAGGAAATGGCGACCGCAAATGCAAGTGGAATGCCATATTTCACCAAAGCTCTTTTTATCTTTTCCTTGGTGGTAAGCCCTAATTCTTTTTCCAGCTATTCCTTTTGTGCCCGTAATTCCGTAAGGCGTACCTCAAGGGCTTCTACTTCCTTCCTAGCAGCCTCCCTTTCCTCTTCAGTACGAGTTTGGTCATTGATTACCTCCTGCTGCCGCTCTATTTGCCCCTCCAGGTCTTCAATGGCCTGCTCTCTTTGTCTGATTTGTTCCTCCTTAGCAACGATTTCCGAGGTTAACCGCTGCTCTTCTGCTATCGAGGCCTCCAGCTCTGCAGCCAAACGTTTGAGTTCGGCGTCTTTATGTACAACGTTTTTCATCGCGCGGTCAAAGTCCTTCCTCGCATCTACCATTTTTTGCGTTACCTCACTAAGACGTTGCTCATAATTCTGTTTTTCTCGCCCATGAGAATACGTCAATACTTGCAGTTGCTTCATGTATTCATCTTCTATTTCATTCATCGTTTCTTCTAGATCCTGGAAAGACTCCCTGAGAGCCGCCAAATCCTCACTTGCTCTCAAAAGGTCCTCACGCTCCCTGGTGATTCGTCGTAAGTCTTCATTAACTGCATCCTTTCGTTCGTTGACCTCGGCTAATTCTCTATGCGCCTCCGCTAAATTATATGCATTAGCGGATTTCTCTATAAGGTCTACTTGTAAGGTCTGTAATCTACTTATCCTGGCCTCCAATTCCCTTTTCTGAGCGTTCAGTGTAGCAACTTCCTCTGTCTTGGTTTGGAGTGACTCGCTCAGCGTTCCTACTTGCGCCCTTAATTCTTCGTGTGTTCCATATCCGCCTGCAGCGACCGGTAATCTAGCTGCCGCCTTAAGGATCTTATTGAGATCCATTCGCGTTTTTTCCCTAGCCGAGTCACTTTGCGCGGTTAAGTTGGGTTCCCCCAATGCCTTCCTAAGGGTCGGAGGAATATTCTTATCTGGGTAGTATTTGCCATTTATGTCCTTGATAATGTATGGCTTAGCATTAGACCTATTTAACCTTGCTATTATGACTTCCTTACCCCATTCGTTATCATCGTTGAACATTACTTGGCTTTGTCTGGGTCCCAGTTTGGGAATTCTTCCTTGATCCTATCAAAGTCGTCCGGTTCTTCATCCATGGATTCGTTCATTTGTTCCTGAATCTGGCTAAGCCATGCAGCGCTGGGGGCTTCGGGAACGGGACCTAAGTCTACCATTTGTAAATATTCTGGAACGGGCGTGTATGGATTCTTAGACCTGAATTTGTCTCTCAAAAAGCGCATAGCAGCGCGGAGCCTGCTGCTGCCATATCTGCGTCTTAGCTTGTCAAATAGGCCTTCTTGGTCTACGTTGTCATTAGGAAGTAAAGACTCGTATTCTTCGTCATTAATATCTACTTGACCTTCTTCGGTAAGGGGATCGAGATCCGTTCCTTCTGCTTCCATTATATATGATAAGCTCAAAGTTAAATCCTAACCTCCTTCCTAAGCAGGTTGGCGGTCTGAAAGCAGAACGTACCTTTCACCGGGTCACCTTTACTCCTTCTAGCGCCAAACCTGGAGAAACCTTGTATGTAGGCGTACCCCGTTTAACGGATAACCTGGTATTGGTTCCTGGCACCCTGGCGTTAAGGTTCGACCTGGCGGTTCAGCCAGATACCGCAGACATTCGTTATGTTGTTAATAACGTAGGCAGGAACCTTGTTTCTAAGATGAGAATCAAGTTTGCTGGTGAATCCCTGTTAGACTTAAACAGGTACGATCTTTACACCACATACAAAGATTTGTGGTTGACGGCCTTCGACCGCGCACAAAGGATAGAACAAGGAATAGCAAGTGAAGCCATACGTAAGGTAAGAAGCGCAACCGCCAGCGCCTCAGGAGAAGATGAAATAAAGACGGCTTACGGTACCAAGTACGTCATTCCATTGGACTTTGAAGTAATAACAAACCACGGTGCGTATTACCCAAGACAGCTTTCTGAACTGCAGTTCGAAGTAACCTTGGCAGATACGACCAACATCCTGCAAGGAAAGGATGTGAGTTCGTCAGCCGCGCATCCATAAGCTATCACTAATTTGGAGCTGCAGTACGAGACCGTGTACTCTGAAGATATCGCTCGTAGCGCAGGCATGGAATACAGTGCTGGTAAAGCATTCCTTTACGACCACGTAGTAATGTACAAAACGTTTAGCTTCACGAACAACGTTGAAGAGGTCATCAACCAAAGTATTAATATACCACGACGCAGTTTAACGGGGCTAATGTTGCTGTTTGCAAAAACATACACCGCAGGATTGCGCGACTCCGAGGCGTTCTTAACCCAAACATTACCAATGTCAGCGTAAACATAAACGGAGTACCAAACAAGGTTTACTCCCAAGGGATAAAACCTGAAGATATGTACCGGGAGGCAATGCAAAAGTTTGGTGATCAAATTGCCCCAAAGGAGTTCTTTAAGGATAAATATGCGTTATGGATTGACATGCGCACGACGAATGATGAGAGTATGCATGGTCAGGGTCTGCGGCTGGTAAACACCCAGGATGGTATAACATTGGAAATCAAGCGCACCAAACATGCCAGCGACACTACTAAGATAAACTGCTACATCTTTGTGGTGTCAGACGCGCAACTGAGCGTGGAAATGAACCAACTTAAAAGTGTTGCATATTAAGGTTAAATATTCCTTAGATATACGATGCTCCGCGTATTCGAAAACAACGACAACGAACTGCAATGCATCGTGCAAGGCGATAGGCTGTACTTCAAAGCGAAGTCCGTGGCAACCGCGTTGGAATATGTCAACTCCAGAAAAGCTGTAAGCGACCACGTTTCAGAGGAAAACAAGACAACGCTGCGTTTTATAAAGGGTGTAAGTCAGAATTACACCCTTAACGAACAGCCACATTCCGTGTATTTGACGGAGGAAGGTCTTTACGAATTGATATTCGGATCTGAAAAGGCTGAGGCTAAAAAGTTCAGAAAATGGGTGTTGGGCGATGTTCTTCCCGCGCTAAGGAAGACCGGTAAGTATGAAATTGAAAGGCGCTTCGACGGTCCAAACAAGTTGGTCTTTAAAATCGAAAATGAGTTCGACTTACATAAAAAAGTAGTGGACTACATCCGCAAGTTTTACCCTCAAATGCTCATAGCACCAGGCCTGGGTGAACTACAAGACACATCAAACAAGCGCATAAAGTGCTGGCAGAAAGGATACCAACGCGGCCAACCCGACCTGCTTATCTTGAATGCACACGTGCAATACCGTGGTTTCTGCGTCGAGCTAAAGACTCCAAAAGGCAACGGGGTATTATCTGATAGTCAACGCCTGCTATTGGAAAGGTATGAGCAGAATGGTTATAAAGTAATGATCAGCAACGACTACGACGACATCTGCCGCGCAATAGCGGAGTACGCACAAGGAATGCGTTTACCTTGCGTATATTGCTGCAAGCGCTTTAGGAACACAGACACTTTAAAGACGCACTTAAAGATATTTCATAGAATATATGGACAAGGATAAATTCAATGAGATAAAATTCATTCAGACGCACTGGAGGGATTTGCAGGTGGGGGAAATCTATGAGATAAAGAATTACGTGGTCTTTGAAGACTTGGACCGTCTGCGTTTGGTCTTAAAGAATAAAAAAAGAACATACACCCTTTGGGCGCCCGATAGAATAAGGTACGCCATTGAAGGGCAGCAGGTCACACATGTTATGAGTCATGGTAAGAAGGATGGTAGATGGGTATTTGATGTGGTTACTTGGGAGCCTGAGAGTCCTCTTCACTCTTAAGTGCGTCTACCATCGTACGCTGCGCTTTAGGATCCGCCAGGCACCAATGACCCACAAAGGATCCTTCAGAGAATACCTTGCTGCAATGAAGGCAGGTGTATTTTTTTCTTGGCTTTGGCTTAGGAGAGGCAATGCAGTCTGCTGGTGGTTCGCAGGTAATACAGTCCATATATACCTAAGACGATCAGGAATCCTCCAAGGAATGCCATTGCGTGTGCTATCATATATCTAACCAGAATGTTGACGATGAGGTTAGATCTTTGTTAAGTAGGATTGGAATCTATTATGAAATGCCCTGTAGAATGTTGACATTTAGGTTAAATATTTGTTAAGGATACCTGGGAACCACTCTAAGGAGTGTCTCAGGAACGTTGACAATAAGGTTAAATATTTGTTAAGTAGGATAATACCTCTTATGAAATGTGTCTTAGAATGTTGACAATAAGGTTAAATATTTGTTAAGGATACCATTCCGAAAGGTATTTAGGTTAGACAGTTGAAGATATGTTCTTCTTCTCTGACACAACCACAACGATCACACTCCTGCCTCCAATACTCCCTTTTAGTCCACGGAACGCCTTCGGCGCGTTCAAAAGAGGGGAAAGTACGGATTATCTTCTTATGGTAATCTATGCGATTCCTTAAGTAATCCTCTTTATGCGGGCAGCGACACATCAAATCCGCACATTGGTAACAATCCACGCCTTCTAAGTCATACGCCCCAAAGAGGAGCTTATAACTTACTTCATGCGCTTTCCGGTGCGTTTGGAGACGTTGTCGGCTACTAAGTACCTTATTGCAGAAACTACACTGTCTGGTTTGATCACAAACTCCTCTCTTTAAGTGCTGCCGCATTCCTAAAGGGAATTCCTTATTACAGCCCTTGCAAAGTATACAAATGCGCTTATCTTGATGTTGTTGCATCTTTTGAACAGTACTGAATTCTTTACCACAATCCTTACAAACTTTACTTAATTCCTTTGTGCAAACACCATTACGGACATGGTATTGTAGTCTTTGCTTGGTGCTAAACTTCTTCTTACACACCGCACAGTTCATCTATACATAGCAGTACGTTAATCTCTATATAACATCTTTTTTTTAAACAATTATTTAACCTAAATGTTAACATTATTAGACACCTTTATTTCGAGGTATGCTATTCCTTAAGGAATGTCGACGCACCTTTATCTTAAGGAATAACGTATCTTAGAATGTTAACATTTAGGTTAAATATTTGTTAAGGGATAACGCACGTCCCTAAAGAAATGATTCCCTGTTTAACATGCATTTATTTCGACATTCCTTATCAAACGCATCCTTTAAGAGATAGTATCATTCCTTAACAAATATTTAACCTTATTGTTAACATTCTGAGACACCTTCATTTTGAGGTATGTCATTCCTTAACAAATATTTAACCTTTTCGTTAACATTCTACAGTGGATACCGCATGAAATCCACGACGGACTCTTTTGCCCACGTTGCCATCGTTATCAGCGCACCAAACCTTTCCGCGCGCTTCAGACCACACATTTCATCATACAATTCCTGCACGCGCTCTTTCAAACGGTCGATCTCCTCCCTTTGCATTTCGATGGTGTCTCTCTTATCTTTCATGTCGCCGGCAATCCTTCTTACTGCTTCCACTGGGTCCATCGTATATATAATGTACACAGAACATATTCCCTGCAATGCTCTGATAGTAGGACCAACCGGCTGTGGTAAAACGCAGTTCGTAGTAGAGCAACTCCTGGGGCCCTTTAGATACCGTTTCGACTACATAGTGTTATTATGCCCTACCTATGTGAATAACCGCACCTGGACAGGCGTAGGAGTGAAAGATGACGACTTCTTCGTGGATATTTTGGACCCTAATGAGTTATCCAGCCATTTGAAGTTTTGGCATAAACAATTCCCCAAGGATACTCAGGCACTCCTCATACTGGACGACATTGCCTGCGGGGACGACGTAAAAAGACGCACATCGGAGTTAGTGAAGCTCGCCTTCAGCGGCAGACATGACAATATCAGCGTTTGGTTGCTCTCGCAGCAGCTTACCAGTGTCTCTAAGCCTTTTAGGGAAAACATAGGATCTCTCGTAGTATTTTATACTCCAAGTAAGAGTGATTTGGAAACCATCCTCTCTGACTACGGTGGTGAGATATCTAAGGAACAGTTGCACGATTACATGCGGCATTTAAAGACACACCAACATTCCAAAATGATCTTCTCTTTGAGGTTTCCGTATTCCATTAACATATATGGAGATTGAGCAGCTCTTGGATGAAGTCCCCAAAGAAAGTAACCTTAAAGAACGACTTAACATCCTTGTGTCTTCTGGGAAGTGTAAGGAAATGATAGGCAAGGACCTCAACCATGAGCAAGTTAATAAGTTGTCAGAAGAGGAGGTTAAGAAGTTCCATAAAAGGTATGAGGCTGCCCTTGCAAGTAAGACCACGAACGCCGTAGCAGACTCCGCTATTAAGCTAGCCACTAAGCTTCTGGGACTTGCGCTGCCCATAGACGACGTGGAGGCGCTGCGGAAGGACATAAGCGAGGACTATGTCATATCCCAAGAACTTAAGATAACCTGCGGGTGGTTGTCTTTGAAGTGCGGTAAGTTAATGGCAGTCGCATCTTTGGGACTTCACGTGGCTCAACATGTCGACCTGAAGGAGGTATTGGTGTCTTGGAAGGACTACAAAAAAGATAAACAAGTCGAGGAGATCTTCAAGGCAGCACTTGCTGAGGTCGACGTCAAGTCTCCACAAGAACCTGGTCAAGTCACCTCAAGTACTTAGTCAAGTCATTCGCGGGACTTAGTCAAGTCGTCTGTAAATCATCGTCAAGTCATTATCAAGTACTTAATCAAGTCATCGTCAAGTCATTATCAAGTCGTCATCAAGTACTTAATCAAGTCCTTCAAGTCCTTAGATATAAGATGAGTGACAGTGAAACAAAGGCGGAGGAATCACCCCAGCAAATTACCAAGGCTAAATCTCCAGGCAGAGTTGCCGCGGGAAAGAAGCTCTCGGAAATGAATAGAAAGAACAAAGCCAAAAAAGAAGAGAAGGCGGAGGAAAGAGAGGAATCCTTTTGGAATCCGGGCTACGTTATCGGAGCATTAGGAATTGCTATAGCAGCAGGCAGTCTCTACTTACAATGGCGGGCTGCTAAACCAAAAGTGGAACCAAGAGCAGAAATGAGGTATGTGGAGCCTCCTAAGAGAAGTAAAATACCCGAGATGGAATAAAACCTCCTCTCCTTGTAATATAATGTCGTCAGCATTGATGAAAACCGTCGAAGATGCAGCTATTATTACTTCTATTGTCGCAGGTATTGGTTGGGTAGGTACGAAAGTGCTCAAAGAAGACTTTACTGAAGACCCAAGCAAGAGCATTACAAGCTTTGCTAAGATGACTGCTGCAGTAGCAGGTAGCATTGCCCTTAAGGACTACCTACAGAAGGAAAAGTACCTGCCTAGGCCGTGAGCTACGCTCGCGCCCTTATATATGGCAAGCGTATTGGTAGGTGGTGTCATTGCAGCGTTAGCATTCACTGGAGCTAATTATGGTGATCAATATTTGGATAGATTAGTTAGAGGCAACAAAGGCGATGCCGAGAGGAAAAGGCATGACTTAGCCCTGGAGAAATATCAAAAAGACGTGGCGGCTTGGAATGAAAAAAGACAAGCTTACAGGGATTGGTTGGATAAGAACTACCAAGACAAGATGCAGGCGGATAAGAACTTCGAAAACACAGACTACGCCTTTAAACTTTATGCACAAACGCACCCCGACTTTAGGATTAGCAAGCCTCAATTTAAGAATTACTACCAGCCGTCAAAGAAACAAAAAGACAATGAGTTGGTCTTCGTAGGAGTCGCAGGGCTGGCAGGGGGCGCAGCCTTAGCGTATTTCATCTAGTGACGCGAAGTATGAGCGTCTAATATATAATGATCGTCTTTTTGGAAAGCGACAAGAATGACTTTACCACTTATTTGACCATCAAAGCCCATACGGTTCGGCTGGTCAGTTGTTCTTTGTACAATTCTTGGTATAATTTAATCAATGGCATGGTCACCGTGCATAAGGGGTCTAACAAATACGAAGGCGTAATGCTACCAGATGTACATTACACGCCAATCACCCTTGCTAAGGAGCTCGCCAAGCGCGGTTATACTCTCACCACAGGGTTGCCGCACGAAATGACCTTCAAACATAATCTTCCTAACAATTTCTCGGTAACCCTAGGAAAACGTGACGCATTGGGATCTTTACTAGGTGTCTCAGGCAAGGAAATTACCAACACAGCAGTTCCCGTGAATTGGAAAGTCGCATCCTCTTACGAAGTCTATTGCGATTTGGTCTGCAGTTACAGCAACGGAAATCCCTCCCTTCTGATGTCCAAGTTTTCACCCAAAGGTAATCCATTTGACCTGGTAGAATACACGCCCATTTCTTTAAACTATGACTTGCCTTGTGATTTGGTGGAAAGCATAAACATCACCATCAAAGTGGACGGAAAAACGGTGGATTTTAACGGACGCAAGATTAATCTCGTCTTGGAATTCATATAATGGGTCGAACTGAGGACAAACTTAAAAGGATTTACTACGGACCCGAAGGTTATTGGAGAGGAGTGGCGGCTATCAAGAAACTCGCTACCGCAGCCAGGGTATCCGACGAAACGGCTAAGAATTGGTTAAAGAAACAAACTATCTGGCAAGTTTATCTTCCCGTGCCTAAGTACATTCCAAGACTCAGCTTTACCGTAAATGCCCCTAACGAAGTTCATCAGGCGGATTTGCTTTTCTTACCACATGACACGGTGAGAAGAAAGACCTATAGATACGCTTTGACCGTAGTTGATATCGCAAGCAGATACAAGGACGCCGAACCCATAACCAGCAAGGATTCTGGGGAAGTCGCAGAAGCCCTAAGTAGGATTTATAAGCGCGTTTTGAAATAGCCTAAGCTGCTGCAAGTGGATGCGGGAACGGAGTTCATGGGTGTGGTTACCAAGACCCTAAAAGACCATGACACCAAAATTAGGAGAGCCGAAGCAGAGTACCACAGAGGTCAGAGCATTGTTGAAAGATTTAATAAGACCCTGGCCGAGCGTCTTTTTGGATACCAGTATTGGAAAGAGCTGGAAGATCCCTCTAAGCGAAACAAGGAATGGACACAGAGACTCCCCCAGGTCGTCGCGGCTTTGAACAACGAGGCGGCAAGGGCTACGGGAATGAAACCCAAGGATGCCATAAAAAAGAAACACGTGGAACACAAGTCCTACGTCAGAAGTTCGAGGGCGGTCGGACTGAAGGAAAAAAAGCTACCCCGCGACATAGTGGTCAGGTACCTCTATCAGCCGGGGGAACTCGAAGGTGGCAGTAAGAGAGCCACGGATCCTAACTGGTCTTTGGAAACGTATGAGATTTCAAAGTCCGTCACCAAGGAGGGGCAACCCGTGTTGTATTACCTAGATGGCCCAAGCCGGGGATTTGTTAAGGAAGAGTTACTCATAGTTCCTAAAGACTCAAAGTAGTGCAGCACCGCGCGCCCGATTACACTCTAGGCATGTCAGTCTTACGTTGCCTCTGCAATGCCCGCGTTTGTTGTTTATGCGATCCACGGAGAACTGCTGATCGTCATTCGGGTCAAACCTCCATAGTAGCGGTATGTTACATTTGGCGCAGCGTGCGCCTTTCTTATAGATGTCGTCCACGCATAGGTCGAACGTCATATTTTTTTCTTTGTCGTGGCGCTTGTAGCGAAGGAGTTTCTTAGCAATGTTTTCTTTGGCTACTTCTTCAGAAGTGCAGTCGTACCGTAATTGCGGACCCCAGGCTCTTTTTAACTGTTTGGCATACTCCACACGACTTACGGCGGTGTATATCAAATTGCTCCAACACAGCCGCTGGTCTATGATCCACAAGGTTTCTGTTATGGTAAGCCCCTGCGCGCTGTGGACTGTCATGCAATAACCCAAACGCCAGTCTGGGTGGGAGGTAATTCTTTCCACCATTTTCATGGGCACCCAAACCTTATCGTGCGTTACTGCGTTTTCCAACCGGGTCTTAGTTCCCGGTACCCAGACGTCTCTTTTCTGCATTCGGGTGTCGTGGGGTTTGTAACAAATGGGCACCAGATGCCCTGGGAAGCGTTTCTGGTGTATTTTGAGTAAGTCTTTCTGTATGCGGGACTGCGCTGCGCGTTTGCTGCTCAGCACCAAATCCTCAGGATGCCAAGAATACAAGAAATCTTCATAAGACTTGCTCGTACTCTCTTACGGAGTATCTTGTTTTGCTCAGCGTCACTAAGGCCCCTCAATTCTGCTTTCAAGTTCCTTATTTGGTCCTTGCTGCGGTAATCGGTGTTAACTTCTTCATGAAAACTTACCATTTCTTTCAACCATTTATGTGGCATCTCTCCGGCTATTGGAGGCGGCTGACATGGATCTCCTGCAAATATTACTTGACATTTTCCGCGAAGGAAGTCTACGAACTCTTGTAGGATTTCTAATGGCACGGTACAAATCTCATCCCAAAGTATCACCGGAGGTATGTCGTGGATGGCTTCCGGTACCCACTTTTGACCATTCCAGCGAAAGAAGCTGTGGTAGGTTTGTGCGTCGTAACCCATTTCGCAGAATTCCCTTTCCAAACGATGCGTTGGCGTTAACACCTTTATCTTTGGAAAGAGTTCCAAAACACGCGTTGTTTTGCCACTACCTCCGGTACCGTACGAATAGGAAAAGCGTTGGTAGGAAATGGGGTCTACGACCGACGGTAATGGCTCTTTTGTAGGCGTAATGGAACCGCGGAGGTGTTCGCCAGTATACACCACACGTTCTCTCCAAGACTTTATTTCTTCGTCTTTAACGCGCCATTGACCACTTTCTGCGAGCTCATCTTCGGTGTAGAATTCTTGCATCTTCTCCAACACTTCTGGCTTTACGTACAAGGAATCCGTAGCTACGCGCGGAACGTCCTCTTTGTCGAACCGCAGGAGCATCGCGAGGAGGTTAATGTGCGCATATGCGAGCATACTGGTACGCAGGTGATAATATTGCGGCCTGTGGTCTTGGTAATAACAAAGTGCATTCCATTTTTGTTCTTTTTGGCCTTCTATGAAGTAGTTCCATTTCTCCACAGACACCATAGTTCCTTGGTCATGTGCCCGCTTTATTAGGAAACTCAATTCGCCTTCGTCCGTTATTAGGCGCCGCTGCATATGCTTTTCACCCTCCTTAGCGCCCTGCGTGAACTTTCCTATGACCACACGCGCTGTGGGGTTATGCTCCGTTAACCACTTCGTGAAGGAGGAGTGACATAGGATAGCTTCGTGCGCCGTGTATTTCAAGAGCTTACGTTCTTCAAGGAATTTGAGGAGAGGTATGGGAATCCATTCCTTTTCCTGTAAATGCTTCCCATACCACGCGTAAATTATTGGGTGCAAGCCCTTTGCTAACTTCCAGGTGGTTAATCGTACGAACCCTGTAGCCGGGGCGTCGTAGTGACCGTCTAAGGACACACGAAAGAATTGGGAGTCTGGATGTCCGTAACGGTCGTAATATTCCTTACAATCTCCAAGACCTTTAAAACTTGCAGGATAGCAGTGCTTCATATCCAATGAGACATATTCGCCTTCGTCATACTCCATGTTCCATAAACCACCATGGCCGTGTTCTACGCATGCTTTAAAAATATCTCCAAAGGAGGCCGGGGTGGGTTTCCATCCATTCCTTTTCTTTGCGGCCAGAAAGTCCAAACTTCGAGAGCTTAGGACTTCATCGGAGAAGTCTTCGCCTAAAGTCTCGCATGCGCTTTGAATTCGCTGTTGTTCTACTTCGGGTCGGTAAAGAGTACCATCTTGTGTCATAAATTGACTTCCTTCTGAATCCATTATCCATATGGAGTTTTCATGGATCAATTTTATCAATGGAGAGGTTTTATAAACCTTCGTTTCTTTCTTTTTAGGGAACCTTAGTTCACGCCAAGCATGTCCGTTGTGTTGGTAAATGACTATAGGAGCACCTTTACCGCCGTATTTATGCGTTCCGGGGTAAATGAAGCCGTCTGTGATGTCTTTCACGTGTATGCGCCTTCCTAACGCCGTTTCCAACTTCTTAATATTGTTTATGGTAGCTCCTGCTCTGCGGGTAGCATCTTCCCATCTCCTGATGGCTTCTCTTCTATTTAAAGTCAATTTACCACCACGTGAGGAGTCCTCAAAGAACTCTCTTACCAACTTACCAACGCAGTTACCAGGATGTCGCATTGGTTTCAACTTCTTGACATCCGGCTTCTTGATCTCATACGCGCCATAAATAACTACGGTAACTGGGTATGCAACTTCGTAGAACATCATGTCTATTCCTTCGAGTGCTCCAGGTCTGGTATCCTTATTCAGAACAAACAGGCTTTGCTTACCAGACGCCCGTATCGGATTACGACCCTTTTCTATTATCCACTCGCCATCTAAATACTTTATAAACGTCAACTCCAAACGGTAATCACCTGTGGGCATCAGATCGATTATCCTTTCTGCTCTATCGTAGTTCATGGTTTCGTCTGTATCTCCCTCCATAAATGTCGTGAAGGCAAAATCAGCATCCAGGCGGTCCAACACCTGAGTTCGCAACTTACGCACAGTTTCGTTTCGAATGCTTTCGATGGCGTCCATCTATATGTAAAGGATATTTTAACCTCCGTTTGCGGTACCCAAACACAGCAGCAGTAAGGGACTTATCCCGATGCGGCCGGATCGCGCAAGACCCCCTGTAGGGCCTCGTCACTGCTCCAAAAACCCCAGGGGGGGCTGGTGTTTTTCGATATGTGATTTTTAGCAATGCGGACGCTTCGCGAGTCCCCCTTACTGCTGCTGCTCGTCAAAATACTAAAATGACTCGTAAAATACACACCCGTATTACACAACTTTCTGTGTAATAACCTCTTTGTATCTTTTGTAATTTCCTCTAACCCTCTCCTCTTAGTATTCTAGTAGTATGTTTAACAAGAAATGATGATGATTATGATGATAAATGTTCTCTGATTGTTTCAAGTTCCCTGACATGAACCAATCAACGTGGATTATTATTTTCCCGCTCATTTCGTCACGTGACTAGTTGGTTGGAAGTTTTTCAAAGTTGGTTTTGTTCTTTGTTCTTCATCAACCAAGAATTTCTACTGGATTATTGCTCTCTTCCCAACAGTTTTCTGACTTACACAACCAACCACATTGCAAGTAAATACCTCAACTACTAAACCTATTTACATCTGTCTTGGAAAGTCTAGAAAAGGTAGTAAAAAAATCGCTTGTTTTTCGAGAATGTGTCAAACTGCAAAAATGTCCGCAGTCAAGACCTTCGTTTAGTCAGTATTTTGTCTTCTTTGATCTGATGTGAAAAGACCCATTTGTTCTAAATATCCGTGTTATTTATTTTCTTTCAGAGTCGAGGTGAGCTGAACAAAGACAAGTAAAAAAGGGTGAGCTGAATTATTGCTGATCCTCACATTGAAAAACTAGATAACTATGATTATTGAACCACATTAAGCTAGAATTATTTCTTGATTTACTCGGATTATTCCAGCTCGTATTAGTCGTGTAGTGTTTTCTTCGTCCATGTTCAACTAAAGTCTTGTACAAAACAAGCCATCATTTGCCGTCATTTTTCAACACAAGTTTGTTGACTTTAAAACAAAACATAACCAACTCAAAATACTATTTTATCAATGAAATGCTCTAAAATAAGAATAAATATCGATGGTTTCTTTCTTATTGATAAGAAATGTTATGATTTGACAAAGAAAACAAGTATTTTTGCTCTTGTCGGTATTTCAAGTCCTACTCACTTTGTTCAAAATATGAAGAAAAAATGAATATTTGTCAAAAAAGTCTCTTTTAACTTGGTTGAATAAAAATAATGATGAAAACAAACTTGTTCTTGTATTGATATCAAACTACTGGACATTTGTCAAGGGATATTTTTGATTTTCAATCGATTTGTTTGAATATTTGTTGAGTAAAACACAAATCAACTTTCAATCAACTGCAAAAATAAAACTACAAGAATTTTTTTATTATTCAATAAAATATGATATTATTTACAAAAACCGATCATATTCTACTTGTTTATTATGGTTTCATTCAATATTCAATACATATGAGAGTTTTATTGATCTAAATATACAACTTAACATCAGGGATCTGTTGTTGTCTAAGAGAGAGATTACATTCACTTGTTATGTTATTATTACCCCATAAGACTAACACTTTTACAGGACAATCATCACGTGTTAATACTGAACACAGACACTGAGCACCAACATCTGTTATATTATTACGACCTAGGTCTAGCTCTGTTATATTAGTACGAGGCAACATGTCACATATTATTTTAACACCAACATCTGTTATATTATTAGCAGCTAGGTTTAGGTATGTTATATTAGTACGAGGCAACATGTCACATATTATTTTAACACCAACATCTGTTATATTATTAGCACGTAGGTTTAGGTGTGTTATCTTAGTACGAGGCAACATGTCACATATTATTTTAACACATTCATCGTCTAATCTACAACCAACCAGCAACAGTTCATCAACATTAGAAATATTAACAAGAGAATTACACAACATTCTGATCCCTGATGCTGATAAAGATGAGCCAAGAATGGACAATGTATTTAACTGTGTAAATGTTGAATGTTTAGTTTGTTCTGCGTTTATTAAATTCACTATATCTAATAAATAATTTATGTACAAACAATCGATATCAGTTATTCTACTAAATCCAATCCACCCAATCTCATTACAGTATATGTGTTTAGGGCTATTTATTACTCTGGTAGAAAATCCATCGTCTTTGTACTCGTACAGACAGGATAAAGTTAGCAGTTTATTCCTCTTATCTGTTTCATCCCCTGGTTTGATATTTTCTATCAACTTTTCCATCATTTTTTCATCTTTTTTTCTTGAAAACATTCCCGCCATGAACATGAATGTCACATCGCTCGTTTTCTTTTTCTCTGGGATTTGTTTTTTCTCTACAAACAAAAAAGCACAAAGAAATTCTTGAATCGTTAAGTGGGTGAACGTAAATTCAAGTGGTGGTTTCTCGGATGGAGATTTTTTAACGCCAGGACAACAGTCAAGTAATCCACTCGCTTTCAGGTTTGTTATTTCTTCATCGTTAAGATTGCATTTTTTCATATCATTTTCGTCGAAAATATATTTATCTTCCATCATCAAATTCGCCGCTAGTTCAGCTAGTTTATGTAATATTTCTTTTACTTTAGTTTCTTCCATTTCTTCATATTTAGAAGATGAATGTTTCTTGATAAATAATATGATTACTTGATGATAAAGTTCTGTTCTAGTGACGGGTAGTTTTTCTGTGGTTTTTGATTTAGTCATGTACCACTTAATGCAGTAGCACATTAGAAAACACATCACAGGAATGTGACCAAAACTTAAAAGAATTTCATTCGTTTTGATGTGATCAAGTGCTTTGTTCTTCATGCTTTCGTTGGCTTTAAAATATTTTTCGATGTATTCTAGCACTTGAAGTGAAGAAAATCCTTGAATGTCACATCTCACATCAATGACAATTTCTTTTAATTCCTCGGCTTCGCCAGGCCTAGAGGATATCAGGACCACTGCACCGTTTAACATCTTTCCTTTCATGATTTTGGCAATCAAAGCAGGAACAGGCATTTTTTCTCGAGGGTCGTTTGGGTATTTTGTCTCAAAATCCCCGGTGATTCGCTCTCGATGCGGTTTATACTCATCATACCCATCGAGGATGATGAGCAGCTTCTTAGGATTGTCAATCATGTACTGCAGTAATGACTCGTCTATCACTGAGTGCTCGTTTAGTAGAGAGGACTGACTTAAGATATCACGTAAGTCAAGCAATTTTTTTTTCTGGAAGAACAAGTTGACGGAATGTCAACAGGAACACAAACTGACAATCAGGTGCATTTTCTTGACTTTCCTCAAACAATCGGTTATGCGACCAATCCCGTACCAGCTTCCGACAAAAAAGAGATTTTCCAATTCCTGCTTTGCCCGTCAACAAGATAGATTTAGGATTGGTCGTGCAAAAAGCTGCAGATTTCCGATCATCATTTTCCGGGCAAAGAAACATTTCTGAACAGTTTGTGAGTTTTGTACTACTTGCTTGAATTTCATCCGATTGCCTCCTGCCAGATCTCTTTTCTTTGGGTTCCTTCAAGTGTTTTGAACCGCGTTGGATAGTCATACTCGTAAAGATGTCATCGGTTCTAATTTTCTTGTCTTCTTCCTCTGACAACAGAAAATCGGTTTGTTGTTTGATGGATGACTTCAGTTTTTCTGTATATTCTGAAAATCAAATCACAACAATTTAACACCAAAAGGCCAGGGTGAAAAGGTAAGAATATTAAAAAAAAAAGTTTTTGTTCCATTGAATTTGTTTTATAACTATTGGTATCTCACAGTCTTTTTGTATTACACCTTTACCAGGCAATATTTTTTATCACAAATTTTACACTTTCTAGAAATCGACATGCATCACTGTTGGAGACCATTTATCATTTCTTGAAGGGGGGGGGGGGTTGAATAATGGGAGCTTTGGAATTTTGGGCTTACTAATACGTTTTTCCTTTCTTTCTAAAAATAATGAATTGTCTCTTAGCTATTTGTTATCAATTTTTGCACTTTTATTAGAACTGCATTTCCATTGTCTCAAATGTTATAGAACATATTTATGTACATTTTGAAATATTTATACCCCCAACCCCCAGAAATGGTTGTGTCAATCAATCAATTTGCACGGCCACAGCTCTGCTGTATTCTTATTGTTATAAAAGATATTATAATCATCCTCAGCCAATTTGTTTTTTTTGCATTTTGTGTTGAAGTGAAAGAAGAATGAACAATAGTTACAAACACAAAATTTGATCTTTACCTAGTGCTCTTGAAGAGAGAGATTTCACTGCAGGTCTGTTACTTCTTCTCTCAACACTATGATAGAATAATATTATATTACTATATACAACCCTAATAGACCTTAGGCTTTCATTGTACGGTTTGTCTGGTGTCTTCTGCATCGTAATTTTGAACAAATATAATTGATACCCAAGTTTGAGCAATGTTTTAATATATTCTAGAGATGGTTACTTACCTTGTAAGAGAAGCATTGCTTCCCATTGCTGCACTACCATGGTCGTTAACTGTAATGTTATAAGTAACATTGATGGCTCTATCCCCTGGAAAAATAATGGATGCATTGCATGAATTATCATCATCATTATTTATTATTATCATTTATAAGATGATGTTGCTATTGGTTGGTGGGTTGGATGGGATGAATGGGATGAATGGGATGAATGGGATGAATGGGATGAATGGGATGGATGGGATGGATGGGATGGATGGGATGGATGGGATGGATGGGATGGGGGGCATGGGTGGATGGATGGATGGAATGGATTGGATATTTTAATATTATTTTCGAATGTCAAAATTTTTTTTCCATATTAAAATAAAATTTGTATTTCAAGGCCAATCAATACGATAACAAACTCATACATACCTAGTTTTCCTTCTATTCCTTCCAACTTATCCATCAATAGTTGTTCAGTATTCTTTAAAGCGGTCTTTAAGCTTTGCTCAGTTTCTTTCCATTCTTCAAGTATCTTGATAAAGTTTTTTTCCTCTTCAACATCCATGGCTATTATCTCGAGTCTCTCAATCTCTGGTTTGTAATGAGGTCCACCCAGTCTCACCAACACATCTGAGATCTCACTCCAGTATTTCTCAAAATCACTGTCACTAACAGCTGTTTCTGTAATGTGGCCATAAAGTTCATTTCTATAATATTTGACTCGAGCCAAATCAGCTTCTCTACTCAGGTCTGTAGCAACAGGAGGCTTGTCCCATCCTGTTGCGGTTGGGGGTTTTAAACCACATATATTACGCAGTAGAACAAATAACAGTGTAATGTCAAAATCTGCTGAAGTGACAAGTGTACTTGTACTGGCAGGGTATAGTCTGTCCCATTGTTGTTTGGTTAGAATCCTCTTTGCTCTCAGTACCTTTAGAGTGGAATGTACTGCTGTACTGAGTAGTGTCCTGTGAAGGCAGCTCGGTGAATGGATCAAGTCAAATACATCTCTCAAGGCACGTGTTCCACCATCAATCAACAGTCTACACAATCGAGCAAAGCTAAGATTTTCTTTTTTTGGAGATGCCCAACCAGTTTCCATCGTAGGTTACACTCTGATACAGAAAAAAGTCAATTTAAATATTTTTTTCAAAACAGTTGGCAATTATAAGCAGGCAAGCCAACAACGACAACAACGCCACACCAAATATCTGTATTAGCGATCACGTTTCTCGATTTCCAACATGAACTCCCATTGTTAAACGACCACTAACGATCAATATTATTCTAATATTCAGTTGTAGTGATCCTTACCTCTGTAGCGGTGCTCGTTCTGGTACTTTCGCAATTTCTTGTCAATATTTTGTAATTCCTTGGTCACAAAGAACGTTGCAACCGTTCTGGGCTTCAATACCTAGAAAAAACGAATCTTGTCAATTGGAGGTTTAAAACTATCTTAATCTTGCATGTAGTTTACCTTAATATTTTAATTCCAGGATTCATTCCACATGCCGTCAGTGATTCGTGGTAAAGACCGCGTTAGTGATCGTCCATCGCTTTAATACTTGGTTCTTGTCAATGTTTCTGCAGCTTGTTTTCTGTATCAGAGCAACAAAAATGCATCAGCCATTTAGAAAATGAACTGTTAAACCTGAAACTATGATTATAAAACCTTTTTTGAATTTACAGATCTCATCATAGTTTACCTTTTAAAATATAACAAAGTCAGGATTGATTAAGGTTGGTGCCTACTAATTGCGAACCATTTTTATTACTGGGTTGCCTGTACTGGGTTGCCTGTGGCAAACCAGTCTTAAAATACGTCTGGCTTCTTGTCCCTCCTCGACAAAATGGAAAAATTGCGCAATATTACCCATATATGGATTGGATGACGTTTCGACAACTTCCTGTGCGAGTTCACAAGCAGGCTAGTGTGGAATCGAATGTGCATGTTCTTTAAGGATATATGTGGCCAAAATTTTATATATTTAGCTTTTTATCGGGACATGAGCAAAGTCAATCATTAAATAAAGTTGGCGACCTTCAATTTCACGCGGTAGACTTTCATCGCGGAGTTTTACTAGTAAGTCATTTATTCTCATTCGTGTTCACTGATTCTGAGTGAGATTAAATGCTATAAACAAACATAGAAAGCATAACAAGATTTGTTCGAGTTTTAATTATTTTGATTTGAATGAATACTAAAATCATTTTGTAAGGGTAATCAACAAGCTTCAATGCCACGGCTAACACTATTAATAACAGTCAATTTTACGCAATGATTTCTTCAATAATATAATAAGCGACAAAAGAAGAACTTGAAAATATACTAAAGAACAAGAAGAATACCAATTCCGATGAAATCTTGAGGAAAAATCAACCTAACTTACCATATAAATCAATTGTTTCTCAATAAACTCATAACTAGGTTTTGATCGATATTAGACCATAAAGACCGTCTCGGTCAACAACTCGAACGTTTGCCGCTACAAAACAACCAGTGATATACAAACCCGAATAGAGACAAGCTGAATGATATTTCTAAGGAAATTCCTAGAAAAAGTTGGCTTATTTGAGTGAGCAAATGAATGAGTGAAAAACTGACATAACTTCTTCCATCGGGTTCATTTACCGCGGGCAAGTTTGGGCATTTTCATATTGTCGGTTTGTGCAAGCTAATTTTAAAGTAGTGTGACATGCATAACGCAAAATTGTTTATTTGCGTTCTACGGCTTGATTGATATCAAATCCGTCAAACCAAAAGCTAAACTCGGAGCTTCAATGAAGAATTTGTAGAAAAACTCCTCTTATTTCGGAGAGTAAATAAAAATTTTGAGTGTATATACGTAAGTGCTAAGTCAATTTTGTCTTTTTTTAGAATTTTAAAATTTTTCCTCTTAAGTCAGGTAATATGAAGTATTTTCAAAAAATGAAATAAAAAAGGAGGGTGGACGACTTCCTTTATACATGCACGGAGATTACAGACGTTAATTTTTATGACTTTTTGCTTATCAAAACATTGGAATGACGTCATAACAAGTTTTTCAAATTGTGCCAGTCATTTAAATCACCCAAGAGGCCACTGGAATCCGAAAAAAAATTGGGGTTACCCACGCATCTAAGCGAGATAATTGACGTTAAACACCGATGACGTAAGCACTTTTTTACGCAAGGAGAAAAAATCATATTACGAAGTTGTTTTGATGTTTTTATCTGAAACTTGTTTCAAATAAACGACTATTTGTGCTCTTTATATCAAATATATATACTTTTATGCATCATATGATCATATATGAAACCTTTTTTGAAACCAAATTTTGCCTTCAAGAGCAGGGGGGGTTGGACACAGCGCGCGAAGCATCAAGGGACAAAATGTAAAATTCTCTTCATTTGTGACTGGACGTCGAGAAGTCAAGAGCTCCTGAGATAAAACTTGGTGTAAAAAAAACAAGGAAAGCGAAGATTGTCAAAAGTTTATGGAAACACAGAAAGTTAGTTAGCTTTTTACGATCTTACATTCATATTCTCGAATAAATGAATAACATTTTAAAGTAAATAAAGATAATTTTTTGTGCCCTAGTTTTACGAAGCATACAAAGATTTTCGCACGAAAATGAGTTATCTCAACTCAAATGATAGCTAGGAATTTGCCTATTATTAATTTTTTTAACGAGAAGGTATTACTAAATCCTACTACTTATGAAAACAAAATGCTGGCAGAATATGGGTCGTTCAAATAATCAAATAAAAAACAAAACAAAAAATCTTTAGCAAACAGTCAGCAGTGTCAGACTGAATGGGTTTCACTGACTGAGCCGTGCAAAACACTAGAAGCTGAGAAAGCAAATATAAGTTTACTAAAACTCGTATGATAGGGTCGATATGGAAAATAGGAGAGTACAATAGATTGTTGAGTGTTAACAAAGAAAACCTTTCTTTTAATTGAGGAAGCTACTAGCTTGTCCGCTTGTGCGTGCAGAGCCAGACGAGAGCCAGACCCTGTAAGCCTTGCAAGTGTCACAGTTTTTAGGTGAATTTCTCGCGTCAATTTAAGTATTTATGAAGGATTGGCAAAAGTTGAAGAAGAAAAAGAACAAAACACAAACAAGAAAACAAAAAATCTCTAAGAACAAAGCGAAATAAAAAAATGTAATAAAATACAAAGCAAATGAACATCTTTTAACCACAAAACGTCAGGCTGTTTTGGTGGTCAACAATGATTATCGAGCAAAAAAGGATCGTGTGATTATTAAAACCTTTGGCCCTGTAAACAATCAAAATTTTAACCTTAATAAGCTTTTTCAAGGAATCATTCAACATATTTAGATAATATATTAGGACAGAATATAAGGACATTAGGATATTAGAGAAGGATTATTTGTTCGTTTGATGGTTCTAAAGGGATACTACATTTTTGTTTACATTTGCATCCAAAACCATTTTGTTTTAAAAATTCTATTATAAAAAATAATTGAACTATTTCTGTTACACGGAAAAAAATGGGGGGTACCCACGCGTTTAAAAAGTTATGATTTTCCTAAATATTTTTTTGAGGATAAATCGGGTGCTTAAAGCGTGACAAGCGTGACGCGGCGTTACGAAACAGCGTGACTTGCTGTTCGCTGCAGCTCCTTCACCCCTTCGTGATTTTACAAGCAGGAGGAAAACCTGAAAAAAAGCGATATTTCAAGCCTTCAAAGAACCAAAACACTTATTCAATTCGAAGAACAATAATAAATAATTATTTCCTGTGTAGAAGATAAGATTTCCTTGAGCAAATGGTATGTAAATTTTTTTTTAAAGTCGGAAAAAGAACGGCTTTTCATGAATGTTTCACGGCAGTCTTGCATGCAAAGCAAGAACCAGGCAAAAATTAAAATACAAACCTACATTCAATTCAACTTCACAAAAGCAAGAGACAGATTTAATAAATCAAAAAAATAATTTTCTTTGTTAGTATGTTCTTTGCGTGAACGTTTTTGAAAATACTTTTTGAGTGAGTGAAAGACAGTTAATGTAAATACGAGGTCTTCCTACGACAAAAGTTTATTCTTTGTAATTGTACTCGCCGGAAAAGCTAAATGAATGGCTGATATTTGGTGTAATGTGTAATTCCTGTTCAATTTTCATTTAACTTTAAAACAAACTAAGCTTATCTCTATGGAAATATTGAAAAGGCTATTTTATTATTGACCCATCGAAACTGCCTTTTCTAGAGAGTAAAAACATATGATTTTTCGTCAAAAACACCTGAATTCTTGAAAATTACTCTGTGATACATCTTTGACTACGTAAATAATAGTTATTGCTGTTGTTATTGGTCTTAATTTTGTCCAAGGCCGACGTTTCCTGTACCTTCAGTTTGAGTGTTTTGCTTTTGAAACCCGCGGGAATCCCTCGCTGCAGATGCGCAGTAAGTGTGCGCGCTGACAATAGTAGGCACCAACATTAAATACATCGAATACTCACAATCAGTCTGTAAGAGTCGTTTCTTGTTCCGCTTTGCTTCCTCCGTCGCTTACCAAGCAGTGCAGAACTTCCTTGGTTCTTGTCTTCTGTATCAAACCAACAAAAATGCATCAACCATTTATTAAAGAAACTGTTAAACATGAAACTTGTAGACTAGGTTTACTCCATTTACTCCGGCATGATACCACTGCACGAATGATTCATTTCTTTACTGATTCCAAATCAAAACCAAGTCAGTCAGCTATATCTCAGACAACTTGGAATCTTTCAATTGCTAAAAACAAACTTGGTTCTTAATACACTATATCTTCTTCATGTACAGACATGGTTAATTAAATGATTGAAAACTAAACATTTTCTTTTTGGAACAAGAGGAAAATATGATTCTATCCTACGAAACGAAAGTGAAACGAAATGACGCAAAACAACTAAACAAACGGAAAACGAATTCTAGCACTAGAAAACTAGAAAACCTTACAGAAATCTCCTAATTCATTCATTTATCAATAATATCTATACAGAAGGGCCCAGTTCAGCGAAGCTGGTTTGAATGGGGCTCTGTTTAAATCAAACTTGCAGACAAAAAATACAGTACAGAATACAAAAAGTTACAAAGTACTAAGATTAAAACACTTAACATGTAAGTATTGCATGACGCACAAGTTCTTACCTTCAGATAGCGTTTAATTTCTGTACAAAACGTTTTAAAAATTTCCCGTAATTTTTTCGACGTTATGATAGGTTGGTAGATAAATGAGTCTGGCTGGTTTGGGGCTGTGCCTTGTACATTAGGCTACACCCAGGTCATTATTCAACCAATAGAATCGTTGTATCGAATATGACGTTAAATATTTTTAGCCAATCGAAATTGGCAACTGGCCCCCACTGTGCTGTTTCTTGCTTTTCCTGTTTTTCCTGTTATTTGATCGTAAGGAAACACAGCTTGAGCTCAGCTGGTATGATAACAATTCGATTGATAGTTGATGATCTGGAACGCAATTGCAAAACACTTCTCAAACCCTTCACTTACTGTTCACTGACATTCATGGTACTGTTATGAGAGAGAAAATGATTATTTTTATTAACGAACTAAGCAATCAGTTTTGTAATTATTATTTCTTATCGTATGAAAACAAGATAAAGAACGATCAATTAGATATATACAAATGTCAATATAAGAGTTCAGCATGGCTAACATCACGCACAAGCTTAGATAATGGTATGCATTGAATTCCAAAGTAAACCTCTTAGCTCCTCCCATTAGAGTGTGTACCTCTGGTTACGCCCTACACACTTTTTACCACTTTGCTCAGTTATTTTAGGATTATTCTCTAGAATCTTATGATAGAAATATTCCTCGTAGCCTTCTCTATACATTTACAATATATTCATATATTAACATTAGTTTAAGCTATGTTTAATTCCATGATATTCACTCGTATTACTCATCAATAGAATATCGTGCTAAGGAATTTGCTTATTCCTTTAGCCAATCATAATTCAACGATATTTTCACATTGATTAGATTGACACCTGTCATAGAATTATTATAAATATTGCTCATGTAATAGCGCAGCGCAACCGTGACGTCAACAACGAAGAAAAACGAGAAATTCAGACAAACAAACTTATAGTTTACTTTCAGCAGACAATTTTCACAGCCGATCGCAGTTGATCTTAGTTTAATAATAATAATAAGAACTTTATTACTGTCTCTATTTCTTCTAGCCGGGCACAAGTGCCCTACCAAGTACAATTCCTTTACTTTGTTAAGTATATCTAGTCAAAAATCCTGTCGTACTGTAGCCTTAAGGAGGCTCTGGGTAGTTTTAGCCTGGCACACCTAGCCGCATTGAAACGGCTACAACTTCGTCTTGAATAACTCGATCTGCAAGCACTTTTCACACAATGTCAAGAAAGGATTAAAGGTTTCAAAAATGATTAATTAGTTTAAAGCGGTATTTTCGTTTTGACGTAATGATGACATCATAGAAATCGTAATACACTCAACACTCATGGTACGACCATAGGTTCAAATCCTTTACTTTGTTAAGTATACCTAGTGAAATATCCTGTCGTACTGCAGCCTTAATACACTCAACACTCATGGTACGACCCTGGGTTCAAATCCTTCACTTTGTTAAGTATATCTAGTTAATTATCCTGTCGTACTGCAGCCTTAAGTGCGCGATTACACGGAGCATTTTCTCTGCAACATGTCTTTCAACGACGTTGCCAAACAAGCTGCAAGAGGGTTTACACTGTGCAAAGGAGAAACACATTCTACTTGATGCAAAGATTGCTACACCTTATCACTCAACATTTGCTTTCAAATAGCGCAGCGCAACCGTGACGTCATAAAAACGAAGACAAAGGCGAAAATCGGACAAACAAACTCACAAATTTACTTTCAGCAGATAATTTTCACAGCCGATAGCAGTTGATCTTAGTTTGCATGGGTCATTATTGTAACTTTAAGTAAAAATAATAAAATCGGTTCGTATAATCCTGGTAGGGGTTAAACAGAATGCAATGTTTGTCTGAATCTTTAAGCTATTTTTAGAATCAGTTAGCTGCGCTATTACTCTGTACGTCACTGACTAGCCTCATGTTTACATGGAAGCATAAAAGCGTTTTCACATGCATGACAGTGTAGTCAGTGGCAGGTCGGTGCAGAACAATAGTTATTCAAATTGGTTGCCATATTTTGATACGGTGTATGATGATTCAATAATTAAAATAATTAACTTTGTTTATAGATACATTTGTGGTCCTCTGTTAACGTTTCTAGTTAATTAGGGACGGGACCACCATTAAAGGTCTAACCATTCGTAGATGTAATTACAAAGGCAGCACCCTCTCCTCCGTTATTTTAAGACCCTGAGTGTTAGTCCGGCCGAGGCCTGAACACCGACCTCCCGCACAACAGACCGACGCTCTTACCTACTGAGCTAACCGGGTGGCGGTTAAAACTAAAAAGCAAAACAAAGCAATTTGAAGCAGCTTTAGATTAAAGAGGAACACCGGCGAGAGCTTGTCGTTTGGTTTAATGATTCTTATCGATGACTCATATTTACAAGTTAGTTTTATCAAACATTAAAAATATCTTACATCGTGTCCAACACAAAATGAATCCCTCCCCTCCCCTCCCCTCCCCCTGGTGGAAAGTAGGGGCATTTTGCATGACGTTGCCCCACGTTGATAATATTGTGAGCACCGAGCAAGCACCGGATTTTTCACGACCCGACTTTATATCCCGTAAGGTAGCACCGAGCAAACACCTAGTTTTTGACGACCCGACTTAATATCCCGTGAGGTTATAACGTCCCGCCTTTATATCCGCTAAGGTATAACTGATGATATAACTCAGACTAACTGATTTAGAAATAAACGCCAGTTATAGTTATATTAATGAAACTTACAAATCCCGGACACACAACGGGATTTTATGCACCTTCTTTCCCCGGTAGCCGGGTATTTGACTCGTTAAATTTGCTAGGCTTGTTGTCCAACGACATAGCTACCATAAAAGCGCAGCGTATTGGAAAGAATGGGCACTGCACAGTACTGCACATTTTACACCTGTTTTTCTTAAAGCTAACACCGGACAATCTTGTTTGTATTAAAAGTACCTGACCCCTCCCTCCTGGGGATACTGTTTGCTAACCTACGAATCAAACCTATTACTAGTTTGGTTTGAGCCTTCGCTTCTGTAGAGCAGCGGCAGCTGTACCAGGCCTGTAACCATGGGATACCTGAGTGACAGGTTTTTGGCTGGACGGTTCAGGCGAATCTTCAGAAGTTCTCCGAGTACCTGGTGGGTCTGGTAAAACTCTACCAAAAAACCATGGCCGCCGTTAAAACCCTCTATAGAAGATGACAATCTGCTACAGCACTACCATGTTACCCCCCCCTCCATGGTTAAGGGGGGAACTGGGTCAAGTTGATATTGTATTGCATTGTGGGACTGTCTAGGGACGCCATCTGAGAAATGCTTACCCTTAAACAGTCCCACAATGCACTGCAATGCCAACTCAACCCAGTGTTTTTCTCAACCTCTGAATGGCAGATATGGAATTGCTTGTACCCATGCTAGACCAGAATGCATCATGCCTAGGGATCCCAATAATTATATGTTGATAATTTATTAACTATCAATACCTGTAACGCCTGAGATCTCTGACAGGAGCTGAAGACGACCTCGGCTCAGTCTCTACCACAGGTGAAGCCGATGGAGGGTTCCTGGGAACTACCGTAGATATCGATTGATTTTCATTGACGTCCAAGCCCAACTTATTCTTTAGTAACAGTTCTACTTTTTCTTCTGTGGATGTTTGTCGATACCTTGCAAGGGAATGCACGTATATGTCAGTATTGAATTTTAGGGGGGAAGGGGTAGAGTTGATTGTTGTTCCACAGGAAGCCCCTTAGAGACTGTAACGGTACAATGACCGAAAGGACTTATGGGTCCCGAAAACTTGAACCCAGCGTGCTTTGGCAACCAAAATATTCGTCCTCAATCTCTCTCGTTTTCGCCGCCATCTTGAAAATATTGAAACGAGAGAGACTGTGGACGATTATTTTGGTTCCCAAAGCACGTAGGGTCCAAGTTTTCGGGACCCATAAGACCTTTCGGTAATTGTAACGTTACAGTCTCTAAGCGTGGAGACGGAACGTAAGAGCGAGTGACTGTGGAAGAGTCTTACATCTGATAAGCAGCTAAGTCAGTACATGTTTAGTTTTAGGGGATAGGGGTAGAGTTAATTGTATTCCACAGGAAGACCAAGATAAAGAAAGGTCAAACCTCTTATAAGCATCCAAGGGAAACATGGCTTTCCATAAGAATGGCTATTGTATGAGTGGGAAACATACTGTACTGACCTACAGCACATACATGGTACGACATTCCGTAACATTGAAATGGCTTTCCATAAGATTGGTTATTGTACGAGTGGGAAACATACAGCACATACAAGGTATGACATGCCGTAACATTCAAAATGGCTTCCCATTGTCTTCAGTAATTCATCCAATCACATAGCATAGTTACGGCTACAGTACAGATATACATTTGCCGTATAATTTCCCACTCATACCAAAACCACTGTATATAATGTCTCGATCAATACCTTCTTATCCTAAACTCTCCAGAAGTGTGTGGTCATTGGAGATCCCTCCCCACCAGGGGTGCTGTAGGTAATGATCTCCCCAAAGGAGATGGTCTTTTGTGACGATGTTCTTTGGGTGGGGGAGGGGAGGGTGACATTCCTGGTTGATGAATGGTTGGTGATGCAGAGGAAATGGAGTTAGCTGCTTCATTTTTTCTTGGTGAGGAAAAAGGGGATTCCCTGAAATGTGAACAACATCTCTTTTTGAGTTTTTTATTCTCGTATGCTCAAGATATTAGTTTTCTTCTGGCTAATGATCTTAGTTATTTCATTCAACCATTCAGTAATTATTAGCATGCTAATAGATTATTATGACGTTCTTAGCATCAGTATCATCGTGGGCACCATGGTCATCACTATCGTCATTATCATCATCACCATCTGGCATCAATGGTATCATCACCATCTTGCTTTAATCATCATCCTTATTCCCTTACCAATATCTCCTGGCATCCTTATCCTCATCTTCACGTCATCATTATCATCAGTGTCTCACCACATCATCGTGTCCATCACCATCACAATCATAAACATTATCATAATCACTAATGAAAATATCTTATAATATCGTCCATCATCAGAAATCTTGATTATAACTATATCATCTACGTATCA
>WHPX01000277.1:0-77055 GCA_011057435.1 Actinia equina
CAATGATTTCCTGGGGACATTGCATTCAGAAGGGGCGGTGTCCGTACCGATGAACGGACTCCAGGAGTGTCCAGCCGACAAGGAGGTTGCTCACCCGACAAGATGCAGGCACCAATGGACAGCACTAGCGCTGCAAATAGCTGCAAATCACTGTCGTCTGGCGATCTGTGAGATGTGTTTTCATTCTGAGCTCAATCTGCAATTTCAAAACATGACCTCAGTCAGTATAAAAATTTGAGAAATGTAGATTGATATTACAAACGCAAGATAGAGCTCACCAAGTCTAAGTAAATCGACGAGGTGTAGGAAGGGAAAACAAACAAAACATGATAACTCATGAGACAGCGCAGTGAGGAGGCAGGCACAAACGTCCCGCGTCTGTCTTCTCCACTGTGGCCCCCTTCCCCATCAACTCCCCAGATAAAATTGGAAATTGGAGTTCGTTTAATTTGGCGGCTGGAGGAGTACTGGAGAACGCGCGTGCAGAGAATCACGGGAGACGGAAAAAACAACCTCTCACATCTGATTCTGAGTTTAAAAATTAGTGCACGGCATGGTGGTGAGATGCGCCCGTATCTGTTTACCGTTTCTGTTTTCCCTTTGGGATCAGCGAGCTCATATCCTTTCTGATAGCAAGGGTCCCCTGCATGGAGATCCATAATTTCGGATGTACTTTTGGACTCCCTCCCAAGGCGTAAGGATACATAGCCTGGAAAAACTCTTTCTCTTCCTTTGTTGTTCCCATGTTTGATTGTCATTTCTCTTTTAATAGGACTGCTGAAGTACGTGCTGCAGTAGGGTTCGTAGGTGGGATTACAGCTGACCACGCCAGGCTGCCCACTGCGCGACCCCTTTATAAGGACTGGCATTCTTCTTCAGCGCCGGTAGGTTAAGGCATCGGTGTTTTTCCAAGCCCAAGAGAAAAAGCCAGGAGGCATTCTCCCAACGTCGCTCCTCGGGATGAATGCCGAGAGACATGGGCTTTGTTGCCAAAGAATTTTCGGCTCGCTAGCTGGGTGTTTCTATAGTTGTGCCCAATATTACAGTCAAATCTTCATGGCCAACCTTTTCGGATCATCACAGAGCGTTCTTGACCAGCTTCGCTTTCTTAGGGATTTGCAAGGTCTAGAAAGATGCAGGCGGGGAATGTTGGGCACTCTCCCTACGTTTAAACCATGGTCATTCCACTGCTCGAAGAATGCGAGTATAGCAAACGTAAACCTGTAACTGGGAGGATCCCCATGGGTGATCCAACCGAGGTCATACGAGTAAAGGTAGCATTCTGGTTGTAGAACAAGTATCCGTTTGTAGGACTTGCTTTGTTCAAAAGTACCAAAATGTGACGAACTAAAAAATCCCCCCCCCCCCCCCCAAATCGCACGAAGAAGTGAGTCGCCTCATGACATGTTAAAATGATGTCAACACCAATACGAAGCAGGTAAGCACTAGGCATATAGCAAGGAGCAAGAGGACTTATTGCAAGCAGATCACATCTAAAGATAATTCCAATACTACGAGGCAAGGTCAGATTACACCAAAAAACAAGCAGGAAAGGAACCCAGTGCACGCTATCACATTAAACCCACTCAAACCACGATACGCAGCAAGGTCCTATACACCAACAAAACAGCAGGCAAGACGACCATATCGCAAGACATACATTATAACAAAATCCACTACATGACCTACCGCAAGAGTTCCGATACACCACAGACAAGCCATAGCAGGCGAGGAAAACCACTTGCAAAAGCCAACTCATCGATGGATGCGGCCGAGATTCCGATGGCACTTTGACAAGGTAGCGCATCTGTGGCAAATAATGACCGCTTAATAAGTAAATTTATTGAGACAAAAGTTTATCATGTCAGGCCATATTTGTACATTCGTGTCCTGTAAAAGTCGGGTATTTGCAACTCCTTCGGCACTTGGAACATACCAGACGGCTGCATCTATGTACATGTGGCTGAACAGGAACGTAGCACCGAATATATAGTTACATCTACTAGTTTGGAGTGTTAGTCAGTCCAGCGATGTTTTCAGGGAGGTCTTGAAAGTGTTAGAATTGCCATGTGTAGATACACCAGACTTCTTCTCGTCCTGGTGTTCTCCGATTTGCCGTACGGCATGGAGAGCTCCGGAAGAGCGTGGGTGCCGATTGAGGCGTTGACTGGTGGACCTCAGTGTACAACGTGGGCAACAGTGTAGTGTGGGAACGCTTATCGTGTGAGAGTGTGTAAAAACGGTCTGTTGCCAGATCCTTGTTACTCGCTCGCCAGTGTCTTCTGTCGAATTGCTGGAATCTGTCAAGCAAAAGCTCCACCATGACATCTTTCGTGGGGAACGGTTGGAACCGGCGCGGCAGCGCGTGGGCGTGCCCGCGCGTGGGTGCGCGGGCTGGGGGTGCGCGCTCAGGGTGGGCACGGAGGAGCGCTTGTTCATGCCTGTAATTTGTACATATTCATATACTTCATAGCTTCCTTAATCGACGATTTTTCACGCGGACTTAATTCCACACGCCTGGCTAGCGGGGAGACCTTTCCTATTATAAATGCAAGATTCAATTTGTCACTTCGTTGGTGTTGCCTTTGTTGGGAGTTTTCACCTAGGGATAACGTCATACAGCTCCGTCAAGTCGCCATTATGTGCTTTGTTGTTATTTGTATCGCCGTTTTTGCAGCTCTGCTCTCACACTTGAGTTTTCCTATTCTGTCCGAATTTCATTTCGATTGAATCAAATATGTATGTCACTAGAGCATGTAGTGACCCCGCTTGATAATTAAAGTCGATGCATTAGTTGCAAAAAACTTCTTGTGCGACAAAGGCTGGTCAATATGTGTTGTTTGCGTCCTAGACGATGTATTGTGATACTTTTGTTGTCAACCTGATATGTTGTGGTCCGTCCACAGCTAGATCGTTTAGTACCTTGCAGGTTTCCAGTACGTGGTACAACCCAGTGAGAACTCAAACTTAGGGGCCAATAGGGAGCTGTTGATGCCCCGGATCACCAACCGCACGGACCCGTATCGCATCTACCGCACTGTCAGTCTGCGATTTCTGCTCGCACGGGTTTGCACACCGTCTGTGCACGGGACCTCTGTGCAGGATTCGTCCGCACAAATAGGAGTTCCACGTCATCGCATTTTAACACAGACACACCCCTCACTGTTTCGAACTGCCTGTAACTTTTTCCCAAAAACAGGTCAATTACTTCAACACTTCCTTCCTAGAAGTAATTACTACGATCACGGACAGTCGCTACCGGCGAGAGATTCTGTGTTGTGGTTTTGCTTGTCAGTAGCCTCAGTTTTGTGAACTTCTGTCTTCACGTTTTTTACCAGTTTGTTGACGTGGCTCCGTCACTGACAAACAACTAAAGAGAGATGCGGGGTACAGGAGGGGACACTTTTTCCGGTAGTCGATTGTTGCTGTCAGCGGGATTGTTTTGTTGAGTGATATCAAAATAAAATCGTTGACCGCCGACCTCTCCTATTCTTATTCTGATTACTTACTATTATTACACGTATATCTTCTACTCGGTCGACGGTCTATGATCGAAAGAGGCGCGCGTTACATTGAGTTATGAGCAACAAATAATTGCTCTAATTTGAAGAAAGGTAGCGATTGTATAGTTTACACAATATGATAATAGATAGACTTTATTTACGTTCAATTAATTGACGACGGCCTAGTTATGAACTTTTTTTTTACCCAAGCTTCCTGGCTATATAGTATATCTACCTTTATAGGGGGTGCTGGATCTCGTAACGCTCCCAATCACTGAAGTACTCTTTCCTGTGGTCCTGAATGTAAGCTGAGAAAGACTTCTCCAATTTCATCTTTAACGGTCAGATTTCAGCAAGAAGTACACCAATCACACGGTGTAATACAATTTCTGGGAATAGGTAACCATTTCTTTCCTTTTCACGCTGCATCAAGATTGCTCAGCATAGGGTCACGCGCTTTGTACCACTTACCCATGATTAGGGTCAAAAGGCACGCCATGGCTATACGTCCGAGGAGGCTGAAAGGAGGAGCGGTAGAAGGGTGACAGCGAAGTACGTAATGTCATTAAAGTGCATTTAAGTACAAACCCAGAGGCCTAGTGGTAAAAAGGAGTGGCCAGATTTTGCTCAAATTTCTCAAGTATATTGTCAATAACAGTTCGCCCCTTTTCCTCGGCGTAGCCTGGCAGTAAACACTTTGTTCTAGTCACGCCCCTTCTAAAATTCATGGATCTGCCACACAGGACAACATATTTGAGGAAATGAATGGAATGAATGGCGATTGTTCAGGAATTTCTAATCTAGGGAACGGAGTCGAGATCGGTAATTCGATCTAGGTGTCTCATAACGCTATTTGAGATCACTTAAAGACCTCCAGATCGGACACTCGAAGCGGACGGGGTCAACGGCATACGTGTCGTCACCAGGTGTCCCGGTACCGTTATTAGTGAGGTCAGTAAAAACGACCTTTGTAAGCGTACACACTTCTAATCGGAACCAAAGCGGGGACGGGGTCATGAACAGTGAATCTTATAAGGCGTACAATCTCTACTCGGTTACCGAAAGGGACGCGGTTAACCTTACTGTCGTACCAGGTTCCTTGAAAAAACAACGAACCTCCTTGTAAACATGGGAGCATTTCTAATACGGACCAATACAGAGTTCCTTTGTTGTCGTTATAGAAAGGTGTGGAGCTAATTTTTCTTACCGTTTCCTCCTTCTTCTTCAACTGGTGATGGCACTAGTTCACCACGTCTCGGACCAGCCTCACATGACATCGGCGCACAGGGGGAGTACAAGTCAGATTCTTTTGTAGACGGCATTGACAAAAATGGCAACTCGTGTGGGTGTTTCCCAAAGAAGACAGGTCGTTGTGCCTTGCGCAGGAATTGATCTTCCATCTACGTCAGTCGGAGCAAAAATCGCATTGGATATTATTCAGATTATTAATGGCGTTACTTATATAGAATAATAGCACCCACAGCGTTAGTAAGTAAACCCTAACTTGACACCCTTTCTTTTTTTCCTTTGTTTTTATACAATGAGGATTAACTAAATAGTATTTTTTAGTTATTTTTAATTTTCTAATTTTTTTCTACTCTGAGAGCTGTGGTCAGTTAAAAGTTTGAAGACTCCTCACCACTTGGAGTGGAAGCCGTGACAAGGCATTATCTCTGGTAAACGAGATTCCATTTTGATCTGTGTCCCGAGTTAATCCCAGCAAAATTGTATACACATTGTTGGGTACCTGTTTTCTCGTCGCAATTGGAACCCGAGAAAAATTACACAATCGAACAAAACACTATTTAGGTGGTGCCTACTTTGAACGTTCGAAAAATTAGCCCACGGATGAGCGCGCGCCCCTCAAAACCCGATGGAACATTCAACATCTTTCAGTTTGAATAACCATACGCGTTTTGAAGCTTCAACAGGGGCAAAACCCCTCAAGGTTTGGCCGGGACTCATGTTTTAATTCGCTAATTTGAAAAACAACTCCTACAGCATCTCGGTGCTATCAACATTTTAGGGAAGATAAAGGTTTTATGTGTCTGGTCTGTCGGACCCCCCACGCCGCGACGCTACTTCCACTTTTGGAACGGCGCTAGTGCAATACCCGGCTTTTATCCGATTGCAAATCTTGTTTGCACCTAAGTCCATAACAGATTGAATTAATATAGATGATGCACTTTTTAGAGGATCGGGAGTCAAACAAGTGACTCTGATGAATATTTGTTTCGTTTAGAACATATTTTCGCCTTGCAGGAGCGCGACGCACAAACACTAGAAATGCTTCGTACCCATAATTATATAGCTGGATTGATGCATCCATTTTGTGGGGGAATTTGTTTGGATAAAAAATCTATCTAGCAATTATGAGTATTTGCGGGACTTATTAAATATAGTGCATGCCGCTTAATCTACTTTCAAAATTCTAACCCGCATATGGATCTTTCATCGTCGAAATTAATATTTCAGAGCTACTCTATTCCACCGCAAACAAAGGTCCCTATGCTCATTTAGTTTTACCTCTGTATCTAGTTTTAAAAGGATAACATTTGAGGGGGTAATCGACTAACCTTATGCGATTTTGTGGAAAAGAGTTTCTCTATAGTTTTATTTCTGTGCAGAGAAGAGGGGTAACATGCGACGCGCAGCTTTTCACTCGCAGGTGTTCTAGTGAATCTTACTCTGAGATAGTCCAGTATTCTAAAATTCGCTGATCCTTTATCTCAAAACTGAGAGTAGGAACAATTTGAACTTAATAACCTAATATTATACACAAAACATTGCAGACTATGGCAACAACTCATTTAAAGCGCTCTAAAGCGACGAGAAATACCGAAAACACTTGATCGTTTCGAGCAACGATTTTGAGATCTTGGGAAAGTCTTGTGTTGCTGATGATCATAACACCAAATCTTCGCCCCATGCATGTCTCATCTCGCTCTGCTGCTTTCCGGATGGACTCCGAGTATGGTTCTTTACTCTAAATCCAAAAGTCTTTGCCCGCTTCTTTCTTGACGTTTTATATTGAGCATGTTCGCCGATTTATTCACTCACAATGACAAGTCATCCGCCACCGTTTTTGAATAAAAACCAAAACACCTGTTTTGTTACCGAAACGTCGGGGGAAATCGGAAAGCAGCCAACGAGATGAGACCGTGCATGGTGCGAAAGAAATTAAATGCTGATTATCTCGGAAAACGATCTCGGGACACCCCTATTTTTCTTTCCAGATATGGAATCAGCATTAATTTCAATTCGGAAAATCGAAGTTTTAAAAAAAGTTTAAATCATTTCCAAAGTAGGCAGTCACCTTAAGATACGTCGCGACAATTGTCTCGATTAGCCGCGATAAATAGAAAATCATCTAAAATATGCAAGATTCCAGATGCCCCCAAGAAGATCAAACAAATAAGCCACTGAATTGCCGTACTGAAAGATTCAAAAATAGCACAAGATGAACGGACAACCTATGTGCAAACAACGATCGAAGTAGTACTCGTTACCATATTTCCATTCCTAGCAATGGTTGATCATGAATGGGGGGGGGGCTACCACCTTGGGTAGGGGTGTGCCGCCAGGACCCTCGAAACCCTGACCCTATCTCAGACCTAAAATTTTTGATTTTTTCACATCCCCTATACCCCAGACTAAAACTAAGAATTGTACACCCTTATCCCAGGACTAAACCCGGATAGTCAATAGATTGCAATCAATATTTACTAACGTTTTTGTTTTTGTGCCGTCAGAAAGCGTAGCCTATTCGCCAGACAAAAACGACCAAATCGTTAACCCCTTTCCTAGGAAAAATGTCAAAAAATGATACCCTAAACGGGAATAATACAAAAGGCATTCTGTTTTAGCCATAAAGCTGTTCGACCCTGTGTGCTAATAATATCAATTGCGTCCCTTGATGGATGCATATTGAACCAAAGATAACTGTTCTGGGATAAAAGCCATTGACAGAAATCTGTGAGGATAGGATAGGTGATGAATGCCACGAATTCTGATGGAACTAGAACGCTTTTAAAGGTTGATACAATCAGTAGAGCAAAGTTTCACCCGTGGGTTATCTGGTAGCGGTAGCATTGCGAGGACGTTTTTACATTGACGGCATAACTTAATAAAACATCTGAGTACTGTGCAGAAGACAGGGGTTCAGTAGAACCTGATGAAATGACGTTCCATTATCACGCACTAACCGAGGTATATTCGCTTATTTCGGTATTTGCTTCTAGCTTCACGACTTACTTTTACATTTAGTCTTTCATATAAAAATTTAACATGACCAGCTGTCTAAAATCGAATCAAATCTGGTGGTACCTGCACCAGTGACGGAATAAAATATTATGTTTCTGTGATAACGCAAATTCGGATTTAAATGGTAATATACATACGAGAGGATGTGGAGACGTTTTCGGAACCCGTCTTGATGGAACTGTCATCCATCAGGTCGACGGGGTTCAACGGGTTCAGCTGTACATTCAGCTCGAAATCAATGCTGCCTTGGGGTGTAAATTGTGTCACGAACAATACTAAAATCTCAAAAGTAAACAAAAGTGACTAAAAATTCAAGAAAATTATAAAGCTTAATAAAAAGATCGGTCCGGATTTTACTGATTTTGGGTACCGGACTTACCACATGCCCATAATCAGGTAGAAAAGACAATAGAAATGGTTTCTTACTTAGGGGTATTAGTTGAAGTAAGCTTGAAGACTTTAGTCATAACTTGCAAGTTACTATCTTAGCGGCAGTTTACTCGTGGAGAAGCGAATTATTTCGAATCTTGAACTGAATTCCAGTTTTATTATATATTTGTGTAAAAAGATCACTGAGCTATTATAAAGCAGAGACGAACATTTAAAAAGGTCAGAACTTAAAAAAGGCATCGTGTTTTTTCATTATCTGCTAAATATAATAATAATATGAAATGAATGAACACTTTATTTATTTAAACAGGGTAATTCCTTCAGTTACATGGAAAGGTATAACTGCTATCAATAGGAACCCTAATAAATATAAGATAATAAATAATTTAGGTTAAAAGCTAAAATATGAAGCTATAGTAATAAATCCAAAGTATGTTAATAAGATCTAAAATATGATACTAAAATATAATACTAAGGCCGAGGTTAGACGTCGACCCCACATGCCCGAATCCAACGCAAAACGAGCAACGCTTACAATTCATTTGCATGGGGCTCGAGACATGCAAACTCGACGCCCAAAACCCGACCCAATCACAACGTAGCCTAGTATATTTTAAATATATAAGATTATATATTAATAATATATAATAATAATAATAATGAAAACTTTATTGTTGATGACTTTTTGTTTTACAATTGCAAATGCTCGCTGGTAACTAGGTAATTTGCAATCTGGCTAATTGAATTAAAGATAAATTCAGTTGTTACAATAGATAATAATAATAATAATAATAATAATTTGATAAGTATGTTTTATATGAGCGCTAAAATTGGTATTGGAATAAAGAGTCTTTATGCGTTTAAAGAATAAGAAATGAAATAACTGTAAAGTTAACTAAAACTTGATGTACGAGTCATAATTTGTAGGCCTTGCGTAAAAGAAGAGTCTTTAGTCAAGATTTAAAACTTCATGATTAGTGGCTCGTTTGAGATAAGATAGAAGTTTGGTTCCACAGCATATCTTGCTGGAGCAACGGCACTGAATGCATGCTTCATATTATATTACATATGCATGGTTACACCCCACTAACAGTAATAAGCCTTATTATCAAAACCTAAAAACCTGTAAATCAAAGATATCCATCTGTCTATTATCTAAGATATTATGATAATATAAATAAATAGCCCAGTAGGGTTTAGATTGGAATCATCATCGGCAATTAAGCCAATAGAGCTAAGGAGACAAAGTGCTTCAGCTCGACAGGACTTCAGTACCACGTACCAAGCAGCTTGCCTAAACTCACGTGAAAGCTTCACAGGCCTATTTCCTTGCTTTCTCTGCTAAATCGAAGTCCAACAAAGTACTCGAAACTCTAAACTAGCTATGAAGGAAAAAATCACTTTGTTTTGCTTATGTGATAAATTTATCAACTCAAGAGGGAAGGGCTGTTCAGCCTTCCGTATCAGATGCTACTTTCGTTTGTCGATAAAATAGTAATATATTTTCTTGAGATTTTTAAGTGAGACGCAAATGGCTGAAATGCTTAATTGCTGATGAGAGAATTCTTAAACTTGAAGTTAAAAATTAAGAGAGACAAAACTTACTTGATGACCTAGCAGAACCAGTCAAGAGCAAAACCCAAGGTACTACAGTTAGGGTAAGCAGTCTCACCAGACCGTAGTGCAAACTGCTTTATTATTCCAGTATAGGGCGGTTCCTTTTATTATTGTGTACGAAGTGTGTGATGTGTCGTGTTCTGATTGGTGTAGACTCCAATCATATCACGTGACCGTTCCCCTGTTACAAAGCTGTATTCTGATTGGTGTTCAGAGTCCCCATATACTTAGAAGGGTATAACCATGCTCCAAAATAGAGGCAATATTCGGATATGCAAATTAGGAATTAAGCATATTTTGAGCCCGGGGGGGGGGGGGGGGGGGGGGTACTACCACCCCAACTTAGGTAGGGGTGTGCCGCCAGGACCTCAAACCCTGACCCTATCCCAGACCCTAAAATTTTGATTTTACATACCCTACCCCAGACTAAAACTAAGAATTGTACACCCTATCCCAGACTAAAAGACGGAAAATACGGTTTTACAATCGATTGCAATCAATATTACTAACATTTTATTGTTTTTGTGTCGGCAGAAAGCGTAGCCTATTCGCCAGACAAAAACGACCAAATCGTTAACCCTATCCCAGACTAAAATGATACCCTATCCCAGACCAAATGTCAAAAATGTATACCCTACCCCAGACCCAAAAGCCGAAAAAACCATACCCTATAGGGCGGCACATACCCGTATAGCAAATATAGGGGAGTACCCCCCCCCCCCCGGGATTTTGAGATTTGGAGTTTCGCTTCAGAATACCCGACCAAATGATGTGCACAGATTAATCCCCTATTGTTCTTCCATTGCCATTGTGGGGTCGTTTTTAAAAGACTTGATTTATACTATTGCATGGCTGGGTATTCTGAAGCTGCTCCCAATTTTTGATGGCACGTTACGTCATCGCGGCCTCTTGGGGGAGCGTTTGGTGCCGTTTAACAAAAGATTTCTTATTAGCATCCATGCATGTTAACGGCACCACAATGGCCGCCATGCTTTTGTCTTTTAACTCTCTTGGGAATGCTTGCACCATCAATATTCGAATATTCCGAAGCATCGTACAAAAAAAAAAGTGTCTGGCTGCCCGGAGCGGACTCCTAGGGTGTCACAAATCTAAAACAAAAGTACTATCAGAGTAAGCCAGTACCTCTAAGGGTGTTTTTGAGGTGAATAAGATACCTAAGATTATATGATGACAATCAGAATTGGCAGTCTCTGCCATTCTACATATAGAGACTGGGTCGTGGGTCCGGCTGTTACGTTTCAACCCCCCCCCCTAATTATCAGTTTCTTGTTGGCTTCAGCAATGACAGAATATTTCCTACTCATAGTAGGTTTATCCAGGCTGCTAACAAAATGATGATAACAAATAATAATCAAAAATGATACTAAAAAGTTCTAAGTAAAAATCTTTGAATCATAAAGCTGTTGATTCGCAACACAGGTCTAGAACTAGTGTTTCTGTGCTTATATATCCTGATGTTTCTCCGGGGTACTTCTGCAAGCCTCCCCGTCGATATCTGTCAAATTTACCAGTGACTCGGACCGCAAGCTGACGCCGATATAATATACAATACAATACAATACAATACAATTTTATTGGCACCTTATACTAATAGTACATGAGTGTTTGATTCCAAATATATTATAGGTATATATATATATACTATGTATTAGGTAATTTTCTTAATTCATTTTCACGTATCAGCATACATTGATGAATGTATGCTGATATGGCTCTTTGTAGAGACGCTGATTTTGAATTGATAAGAACATAAAACGACTGTCAGCGCTCATATTGTTGAAATTAATGCTGGTGTTTTTTTTCTATGAACTCTCTTAAGTCGTTTCTATGAGAGTCATATAGTGGACACCAAACTAGAAAGTGTTTTTCGTTTTCTACTCCCGACTTACACACTGGGCAAATCCTTTCATCGTAAATGAGATAAGGCCTCTTATACCTCCCGTTTCTACTTCAAGCTTATGGTTACTAATTCTTAATTTTGTAAGCGCCACTCTGTGCTTAATATTGGTGACTTGACTTAAATATTCTTCAAAGTTATAATCCGTTTTGAACTGACGAAAGACTCTGAGTTTATTTTTATGTCTGTCGTCTTTCCTTTCATCATTGTGGAGATTACTCCATAAAATTTGCCTCTCAATGTCATATATTCTTGGGTTATTATTTTTCCATATTCATACCATCTTGGAGAAAGTTCATTTTGTTTCATCCAAATTATCCCCAATCCGAGTTGTTCTAAAGTAGTTTTAATTTTTATGCTCCAAAAGGCTTTTTTAGTTTCATTTTTAATATCTTGGTAGACTTCGGCTGAAAGTTTTTTTGGGTGTAGTTCCGACTTTATAATTTTATGCCAGAATTTAAAGCTTTTACTGCATGCTTTGCATTTTAGCGGAAACCTTCCTAACTCAGCTCTGCATGCAAGGTTACTAGCATTCTTTGTCACCTTGAGGAGCATTTTGCAAAATTTCAATGAACAAGTTCCATGGGCTCTTGGTCTTTGGTGCTTAATGTTTCGATACCCCATATCTCACTTGCGTATAGAAGTATTGGTGTAACAAGCGAGTCAAACAGTTTTATAGTTAATTTGATATTGGATGTGAAAAATTCACCCATTTGTTTTTTCATCTGAATAGTGCCTTTAATGCAGCTTTTTTTAATTCTTGTTTTGCAAACGTAAGTTTCCAAAGGTTGTAAAATTTAATCCTAAATATTTATATGATTTAACGTTTTCTAGTTTAGATTTGTTCAAATAGAATTGGAAGTTATTCATTGTCTTCCCTGTATTATTGAAAACCATCACTTTGTCTTTGTTATATTAACTGTTAAGCCTGATTGTTCACAAAATGCCTCTAGCTTGTCGAGATATTTCCTGAAGCCCTTTAGCAGATTTAGAGAACAGAACCAGGTCATCTGCATATAAAAGAGTACTAATCGGTTTGCCATTCAACATTACATCATTGTTGTTACACGAATTTAATGAGTCAGGCAGATCGTGAAGATATAAATTAAATAACGTAGGGCTCAGCATACAGCCTTGTTTAACACCCATATAACAGGAAAATGTCGGAGAAATGTGTCCATTTACTTTGATTGCTGATTGATCAGTGGAGTACATCGATTGTATCACTCTTAGAAAATTTCCATTTATACCAACATTTTCAAGTTTTGCCATTAATTTTTTCCTTGGGATGCAGTCAAACGCTTTTTGAAAATCTACAAAGCAGGAAAAAAGGAAATTATTTTTCTTCCGTGGCTTACTTTTAACATATTTATCGATTACGGATTTCAGAATAAAATACTATCTGTTGTTCCGTGCTTTTTTCTAAACCCACCCTGTTCCTGTTTAATTATATTATTCGTAGTTAGGTAATCATAGAGCCGTTTGTTAAGTATTGCCGTAAAAAACTTTGCCAATTGCAGAAAGGAGTGTTATTCCACGGTAATTTTCAGCTTTCGTTGGATCGTCCTTTTTATGCAATGGAACAATATATCCTAGATTCCATGAAGAGGGAAACTTTCCGTTGTCTAGGATTTTATTGATTTATTTACGAATCCAAAAATAACCTTAGAAATAATCCGAAAAATAATCTGAGAAAATGAGTACTCTCTGGATAATGGCCTCCTGCTAACAGGGAAACCAGAATGTGGCCATGGAATGGGAAATAAACATGGCATGAAGGAATAGGCACAGAAAAAATTATGCAGCTCGTAATCCTGTCAATTTCATTTAAGGTAAAGATGTAAAGATGTTTGACAGTAATGCTTCACAACATGAATGTGGATAAGTTTTACATTAAAGGTAATAGTCCCTCCAAAGTGTGTCATCTTGAAAGGTAGCATGCCTTTACATTGAAGCGAGACGAATGGTGAGCTTCCAAAGATAGAGACGTTTGAATAATTCTTCAATTGCAAGCTCACCGTTCGTCTTGCTTCGATGCAAAGGCACGGCTACTTTTCAAGATGGAACTGTGAAGGGGACTATTATATAACTATCTCAATTTCCTCAAGACTGTTTCAGTTGACACTCTTTTCTTTCATAGCATCACCATTATAAAGGTTCCTTGGGAATTTGGACAAAAACTAATTTAATTTTTTAGTGAGACCACTGGGAATGAAGAGGAATAATTTCCATGATATTCTTTGGCACATGCCCTTGAAAACTTTGTGTTTATGACAATGTCATAGAAATGATTTTGATAGACGCCCACAAAGACTCTGTTTTGTTGTGAAAGAAAAGCATACAATTTGTGCTTGTCATTGAGAAGTGCTGTAATGGGAATGAATGTAAAGCACACTTTTATGTCAATTAGGGTTCTGTTATTTTCACATAAGCTAGAGAATATATGTATGATTAATACATTTTCATTTAATTCGATTTCCTTTGCTTGATTTTTGGAATAATACCATTATTCTATAGCAAAGCTAACGTTTGATTTTCATACAATCCTGTTAATCTTATTAATCTGTTTATTTTTCCAATAAACGAGAAAAAAAACCAGTTCCTTCTATGAGCACATTCGATATTTTGTATCAGGCATTTCGAAGAAAACAAGTCCAAAAACAAATATTCCACTGAAATAATTCTCAATTATCTGCTTGACAAGCTCGAAGTGCCAGTAGTTTCAACAAGACGAATAATGGAATATGTATAACAGCGTATCCAAATGATCTCGTTCCTTCGAGTTTCTGGCAAAGGAAAACCTTGAAAGCCACTAGCAAAGCGACAGAACATGAGCTCCACAAAGTTCTAAGAGCTGCAATTTTCTTTTCCCCAACCATTAAAAGCCTTATGAATACAATCGAGGAGAAATAAGCCACACATCCGTCGCAAATGAAGAGAGGTATGAAGACTGTCCACCATGACATGGAGTTTTGTTGTTCAGTTTTGATAGCAAGTAATATCGAAAATACGAATAAAGAAACGATGTGAAGCCATATTTCGAATATTGAAAGTCCAAGCCAGGTCTTTAACTCCTTGATAGTTAGAATCATGGCGATATCTAGAGTCGTAGAACGGATGTTTTGATATTTTTACGAGTTTGAATGCGTTTAATGTCTTCCTGTTTGATCCGCCATGTTTGCTTCGTAATCCTAACTTGAACAGGATGCTGGGATATATAACACAGGGAACCAACAAAATGTTTTTTTTTTTAATTTGAACACTTCATTAATAAATTGGAAAGAAAGTATTTTTACCCTTATAAATATAGCTTTACTAAAATATTTTAAGTAGCTCACTTTCAGTCTTAATCTCTTTTTTATTTAGTAGAGTGCAAACAATAAAACCGTGAAACTTTAGTAATACTAAATAGCATAATTTCATTGAAATTCCATTGTTTTCTATTGTTTAATGAGCACTATTTTGTACTATTTAGTAATTAGTGTTTCACGGATTAATTGTTTGCACTCTACAGTGACGTCCTCTACAGTATGAACGAAAGCGTCAAAACCTTTGTAAATAATCTTGATGGGTTCCCTGTGGTATCCTTTCAAAACACTTTAGAATTTCAAAACTATGAAGAAATTAATTTAAACGCTTTTGAAGCTCTTTAAGAGAACAGTTGGCAACCTTTAATTTAGTTATCTTCGTTTTCAATCTCATATCAACGGACATAGCAACGAATATTTTGAGTTTTGCACATTATATCTGTGTGTGGGTTGCCTTTGGTACGATTGAAATCGAGGCTACGTAGGGCGCCATCTTTCAAATCTCAGAGAAGAACTCCTTTTAGTTCTGTCATTATTTCAACTTCAAAGGCAATTTTTATACAATTTTGCGCAGTTCTTTTGAATTTCCAGTTATATATATGACTTCTATAGGAAGTATGAATTGTAATAGTTAATTAATATGGCGTCTACGAAGGGAAATTTCGCGGGCAAGAAGGAATGGATCTCTCCTCACAAGCTGTCGCTTCTCGTGCTCATCAAATCCTTGTGTAGAAAGAATGATGAAGATTATGAGTATACTGACTGTATTTCTAGATGTAGACATAGTTTGTCGCTTCTACTTCTTGAATTACTCCAGGTATGTGCAGGTTTGGTAGTGTATTTTCAGTTTTAATTGCAGAAAATAAGGGGGGGGAAATGGCGCAAAATCTCTTACTGCGGTGATTATGAGTGTGTGTTTGTAGGGAGGAGGGTTATACCACGAATGCAAGCAATAATATCTGTATTAGTATAAAGATAAATAAATCTTTTATTTATACCCGGCAGCCTTTAAGACTATAAGCTTGTGGGGCCGTGCATCCTCCATACACACTGCTTACTACATTGAACGTTCTATACACACAACTGTCACCTCGTATGTGGATTTTTATGGAGGGAGCAAAACAGAGAACAACCCTTTAAGAAAGGGAGAAAACAACCAACAAACAAACTCAATAGTCCCCTTCACAGTTCCCTGCGCCATCTCGAAAGGTAGCTGTGCCTTTGCATCAAAGCGCAACGAACAGTGAGCTTGTAGTGATAGACACCTTTTTTAACACCTTGGACAATTATTCCTATGTTTCTATCATTGCAAGCTCACTGTTCATCTCGCTTCGATGCAAAGCCACGGCTACCTTTCAAGATGGCACAGGGAACTGTGAAGGGGACTATTCACTTGTGGGTGTTCTGGGCTCGAGCCAGTGACCCTACCTGTTGATTCAGCAGTGAAAGAAGATGCATTAGCAGTGTATGCCTCCCATACAAACCCACAAAGAACTAGCTAGCAACTAGTTCTAATAATATTAATATTTGTTTAATGTTTAAGTCACCTGATGTTGCTCTAACTGAACTTTGTCAAAAACTAAATTATATGGACGTGGAAAGAGAGCTGCATTCTGCTTTATTATACTGGTGAGTACAGTCTGAGTACATTACAAAACAATGATTTAATTTCCTTTTTATTTATCGTACATTATGGTATTGGTGGTCATTTTGAAGTCTTCTTATAGCCAGAGGCTAATGGTAAACATTCAGGGAGCACAGAGCATAGTTTGGAGTGGTGTGGCTAATCTATTATATCTATTATGGATAGCATGGATGGCATATGGGTAGCATGGGTGTGAGCGAAAAGTGTCCCCAATTAGTGCGAAAGCGCTAGAACGACTAGACACTTAAATAAAGTGATTTATTTTATTTATTATCTGGGGGGTGGGGGGGGGGGGGTCAATGGAAATGCCCTCATCCCGCTTGAAAATTTTTGAAACCGAGCCTCTTAGAAATGCAATTTCCTGTGTCCCAAAAGCCCTACCCCCTCCCCACCCCCCACTCCTACACCTCCAGGGTGCCTGGACTAAAAGTATATATTTACATTTCTCTGGAGAACTTAGAGCAATAACCTTATAAAAAGGGGAAAAAAAGAATACATTGAACTCTATTCACATTTAGTGTCATTCTAGGAGTGCCAAACGAAATGCTTATCTTTGATAGTTCATTAGATTGTTTAGTAGTATGCTTCTTATTTTGATTAATAACACAGTCTCCTAATCATGATATTAATAATTATTAGGCTTCAGGAGGTGATGGCCAATGGAGTGTCAAGTATCATTGACTTCTTCCAATCTTTGGATGACTTGCTTTCTGGAAAAGAACCTTCACTACAAAAAACCAGTTTATTTGGTAAGTTGTTGGGCTAGGGTGGTAGTAAGGTAATGGTAGGGTGTCAGTAGGGCGATGGTAGGGTGTCAGTCGGGTGATGGGAGGGTATCAGTAGGTTGATGGTAGGGTATCAGTAGGTTGATGGTAGGGTGTCAGCAGGTTGATGGTAGGGTATCAGTAGGGTGATGGTAGGGTGTCAGTCGGGTGATGGGAGGGTGTCGGTAGGTTGATGGTAGGGTATCAGTAGGTTGAGGGTAGGGTGTCAGTAGAGCAATGGTAGGGCATCAGTTGGTTGATGGTAGGGTGTCAGTAGGTTGATGGCAGGGTGTCCGTCAGGTGATGGTAGGGTATCAGTAGGTTGATGGTAGGGTGTCAGTAGGCTGATGGTAGGATGGTGTCAGTACAGTAGGTTGATGGGAGGGTATCAATAGGTTGATGGTAGGGTGTCAGTAGGTTGATGGGAGGGTATCAGTAGGTTGATGGTAGGGTGTCAATCGGGTGATGGGAGGGTGTCATTGGGTTGTTGGTAGGGTGTCAGTACTGTAGGTTGATGGCAGGGTGTCAATCGGGTGATGGGAGGGTGTTATTGGGTTGTTGGTAGGGTGTCAGTACGGTAGGTTGATGGCAGGGTGTCAATCAGGTGATGGGAGGATGTCATTGGGTTGTTGGTAGGGTGTCAGTAGGGTGATGGGAGGGTGTCAATAGGTTGATGGTAGGGTGTCAGTAGGGTGATGGCAGGGTGTCAGTTGGTTGATGGTAGGGTATCAGTAAGGTGATGGTAGGGTGTCAGTAGGGTTATGGTAGTTGATGGTAGGGTGTCATCAGTAGGTTGATGATAGAGCATCAGTTGGTTGATGGTAGGGTGTCAATAGGTTGATGGTTGGATGTCAGTAGGTTGATGGTAGGGTGTCATCAGTAGGTTGATGATAGAGCATCAGTTGGTTGATGGTAGGGTGTCAATAGGTTGATGGTTGGATGTCAGTAGGTTGATGGTAGGGTGTCATCAGTAGGGTGATGATAGAGCATCAGTTGGTTGATGATAGGGTGTCAATAGGTTGTTGGTAGGGTATCAGCAGGTTGGTGGTAGGGTGTCAGTAGGTTGATGGTAGGGTGTCAATAGGTTGATGGTACTGGTTGCTTTAATCACAGTTGCTCTCCACTGCTCCTCAGCATCAAAATAATGCACATGTTTCCATCTCATCTAATGAACAGGCCTATTTGTGAGAAAGATGAGCCTCTTGTTCCACAGAATGACCTTCAGCCAGTTGACTTATTTCCAGAAGTTGATGCAAGATTACCTTGATGGCATGAAGTGTCAAGATGTGGATCAGGATGAAAGCATGGACAGCATCAGGAGTTTAGAAACAGAACAAACAAGTAGTGAGAAAGGGTAGGTTATCACACACTCACAGTATTCAACTTACATAATTATTTCTACCAACTATAAGAGAAATGCATTACCTTGGAGATATTTTAGGTAGATTAAGATTTTTTTGTATACCTCACCTGTAGAGAGTTTATGGTCAAGATGAGTGCATCAAGCAGACAAGTGGAGTTTTTCCTTGAAAAGCAGGTATTCTTTATTTTAAGAAACTAAATATATACAGTAAAGTAAAAATTGCCTCGTAATCCTCGTAGTACTCTTTAAAACAAGTACTTTGTATATGTTAAGTGTTGCTACATCGAGTGTATAAGCAGATTTTTTAATCTGCTTATACACTCGATGTAGCATACACTTAACATATAGATCCTTACCGAGTGACAAAAACACATTTCATAAGTACTTTGTAGTTGTTTGTGGAACAAGATTTTAATTCCACTGGGAAAACTGCTGTGATGGTGGATGGTTCACGATTATAAGAGTGAGAGCTATAATTAAATTAAAATGTCATGTTCTGCGTTTTCCCATTTACTTTAAAAAAATGTTAGCCAATAAAACCTTTTATATTTTAATTATTTACTTATTTATATACTGAGTAGAACTGCTAATACTTTAAACCATGCCTGCACGGCTTTAACCATTACAGTAACTCTGTATTTATATTATGAATATGAACACAGGCATCTGCTATTCAGTCAAATGAAGGAGTTGCCCTTCCACCTGCTGAGCTACAGAAAAGATTATCTCAGTTGCTTGAAAATTCTTCTGATATCACTGAAGCTGTAAGTTGAAAACATAAGAAATATGTTACATGTATATTTGATTATTAAGTTTAAGAAATCCTTCTTTAATTTTGTTTCCTTTTTTCTTTTCCCTTTTACTTTATTTCCTTTTGTTCACTTTTATTTGCTTTAATAATGAGTTTTTACTTTACTTTCCTTCTCTCCCAATAATTTATTCGCTTGAATACATGTTATTCATTTTTCAATGATTTTCATTTCCTTGTAAGAGTTACAATCATTTTAGTTCTTTGCAAAGTGTTTCTCTTTGTCATCGCACAGCACTTTGTGAGCTATCTCAACTGCCTTAGATCTGGTGAGTTCAAACAAGCAGTAGACAGTCTGTACCACTACTTTGACCAGCAACAATGGAATGCTACACCACAAGCCAAGGCACCATCTGAAGTTAATGAACTTGAAGATGAAAGGTGTAGAAGATTCAGATATGCTGCTCTGAACCTTGCAGCACTGCACTGCCGATTTGGGCACAGGTATGTACAGTATGTCTAGTTGTTATGATCAGATTGTATACACACAATTGAAGAATCGTTGTTGGGTTCAGAAACATAGAACATAGAAGCTGAGACCGAAATGGCACATGGGAAGTACGTTAATATAATTATAATTTATAATTATGTCATTTCCCATGTGCCATTTCGGTCTCAGCTCTTATGTTCTATGTTTCTGAACCTGACAACGATTCTTCAATTGAGTGTATTTTATGTTGATTGACACTTGGCTGATTGTTGGCCAATTAGATTGGTTGACGATTCCCTAATCATTGGCCATCTCTTTTACTCTGTTCTGAGAAGTTAGCCATCGTTAAGCCCATTTATAAACAATCACTCTCATTTTGTTTCGCAGGTCCGAAGCACTAGCCGCTCTGAAAGAAGCCATTCAGATAGCACAGGAAACTAATGACCATGTTTGCCTTGAACACTGTCTCGTAAGTCTTGATCTTTACCACATGTAAATTCCATACTTGTTACTGATAAGTAAGCTTACTGATTTAGCAACAAGTAATTCATACTGCATAATGTCTATGTTGGGAAAGCCTTATATCACTGTTTTCATTGGTATCTACAGCTGTAATGATCAAGACAACGATACTTGTGACATGTTCAAATTAACAATTACACCTAGCACCAAAATGGTCTACAAGTTGATTAGTCCAGACGCTTTACACTCTTCTTTGCCAATCCCCCTTTTTTAAAAACAAAAGCGGAGCAGCAAAGGAGAGGGTACAGCGTCTGGGCTACAGTCGATATGCCCATAAGGCCGAAGGCTGAATGGGCTATTGACTCGTACAGTAGGTCATAAGGGTGAGAGGTCTAATTGATAATTATTATGAGGTCTAGTTAAACAATCTAACCAACTTAGCAGTAAAATATATGGATACAAAATGTCATAAAATTAGATTGAAATCATGTATAAATGTAATTTTTCGTGTTGTTTTTTGATTTTCAAAACCGGCGCTTTACTCTACTAGTGATCTCTGTCCATCACTTATAGACTACTAGTACTAAAGCTTAGCTAGTCAGCATGCAGATCAGGATTTGTGATAAACTACTGGCATCATGGGTACCCATGGTACCCGCTTTGAGTCCAACGGGTCAGGTAGCTGGTTCGAGCCCTGCGGTCACCACATGTGAATTGAGTTTGTTTGATGTGTTGTTCTCTCCTATGCTACGAGGGTTTTCTCCAGGTTCTCCAGTTTCCTCCCTCCGTAATAATCAACAAGTGAGTTGAGCGTTGTGTGCATAGAATATTAAATGTAGTTGTAGTGTGTGTGAGCGAAGTGTCCCCAATAAGTGCGAAAGCGCAAGAACAACTAGACACTTAAATAAAGTGATTTATTTATTCATTTGTTATTTATGTCTAGGTTTATACTAATCGGCAATAGACTACTGTTGATCAAACATTCATGTGTCAATTAAATGTAAGATTATGCCAGATAAAACAGCATAGAATATTTAAAAAACATGACGTTTACGTTACTGGTCTGAAATGAGGAAACTTTATGCCCAGACTGAAGGTAAAATATCAATAATCATATTATTAGGTTTGGCTGTACAGACTGGAGCAGGAGGGCAGCCAACAGGCGACAATACTTCTGGACAGGTTTGTCTCCAGAGCAGCAGAACTCAAACTACCTGTGAGTATATATCTTGACTTCATCCTGTAGTAACTTGATTCAGTGGACCTGTGGACACCCTGAATATTTCTCTAAAATGCAAACCAGTATGTTGTCAACCCTTGTTTTACAGTCGGGACAATAAAACAGTTAAACTGGAGTCTCGTATTTAAGATTTCTTTTAATCACAGTATGTTTGTACTCAATGCCTCATTTTTGAGGGTTTGAAATATAGTAGAAAGTTCAGGAAATAATAAGGAATCTGAAATGTTTTTGAAGTGTTCATTGTCTAAGTGTCCAGTGACACTGTAAAAATAGTTAATTAATAAAAAGCTGAATGTGTATTTCCAGAAATTATTCATACTCCCCCCCCCCCCCTCCCACACACACAGACAAGGAGCAATTTGGAATTTTCAAGGGGTGGGTGGGTGGGGGGGGAGTGGGGTCAGAGAACAAGTTGAAGAGTTCGTATGGCAGAAATTTGGAATTTCCGGGGGTAAGGGGGAAGGTCTTTAAAAAAATTCCCCCGTGGGAGGGGAGGGGGGGTTGTAGTAGGATAATTTCTGGAAGTACACAATGATCGATACGTGTACATATAGAAGAAATTTACTTCTAGTAAGAGGATGTTTTTTGAACCCCATACTAGCCCTACCCTGTATCTCCCAATGTATGACATTTGACTTAATACATGTATAATGCAAAGTTTCTTTGGTTAATTCAATTTTCTATTGATTTGCCAGTATCTAACATCACTGAGTATGCTGACACATGCAAGACATGATACGACTATTGGTATCCCACCACCAAAGTGAGTAAAATTAAAATAAATTTCTTGGTATCATCAAACTAAAAGAATTCCTGCATTCTTGGTCTGCATTCCTTATATAGCCTGTACCTGATACTGCTTATGTCTTCATGTAACTGTCCTTTTGACTTTTGATTTTTTCAATTTGCTTCAATTTCAGAGTGTTCCTTGCCATGTTGCACATCAATGTTATTAACTCCCAGAACTCATTACAAGACCTGACAGCTGCGGCGCATGCACAACATGCTTCCATATGGCAGACATATGGAAAATGGTAATCACATGGATCCTATATTATTTTTGCTTTCATTGAAGTCTCAAACTACTGCAGAATTACATCATATGATGTATTGACTGATTGAGACTGCTGTTTGGATGGATGGATGGTTGGATGGATGGATAGAATAGACAGATGGGTTAGATTGATGGGATGGTTGGGATAAATGGGATGGTCAGATGGATAGATGGTTAGGATAGAAGGATAAGACAGATCTTATGAGAAGTTCAGAAGGATGGATGGATAGAATAGACAGATTGATGAGATGGATGTGATGGATAGGATAAATGAGATGGACAGATGGATTGTTGGATAGGATGCAGTAGATGGATAAAGATGGATCTTATGGGAAGGTCAGAGGGATGGATGGATGTATGGATGGATGGATGGATAGGATGGATGAATAGATGGGATAGATGCATGGGTGGAATAGAGAGATGGATGTATTGGATGTATGGATGAGATGGATGGTTGAATGGAAGAAAGGATGGATGAGATGCATGGTCTTAACATACCTTTGATAAATTATACAAAGACTCCTGACCAATGATCCAAGGGTAGGATTAGAATGTTTGATGCTTGAGGCAAGAGTATCTGGTTCTTTATCACTTTCTATCATTTCCCCTAATCATTCTGATATTTCTGCCCATTCAAGTCGCTTTAAATTCATGATAAAAATTTTCATTTCAGCCATGTTGCTAATGTGTTCAGTCAATTACAACTCAATCATAACAACCAAAAACAAAGTGTATTGTCAACCAATGATGAACAAGATAATAAAGATCTACACAATGGAGAAGCTACTTGCCTGTCGTTGTGCAATCTTGCTAAAATACATGCTGATCAGGTAAGCTATTATAATTATATATTTTTATCACTGTCGCTGTTATCATCCACATGGTCATATTATTATCGCAATCACCATTCAGAATATCATGATTGTAATTCTTGTCATCAGCACCATCATCTTTACCGGCACGATCATCAATAAAGAATGACCTTATCATCACCATCATTATAAACAGTTTGATTATCATTTTCATTAGACATCATAATAATATTCTGTTGAAAATGACTGATTCATCATTACCTGTCCAGTAAAATTGATTGTATATTAGCTGCTACCTTTATTGATTTTTGTTATATTCCCAAAGGGTATGTATCAAGAGGCCTCAGAAATAATTAAGTTCTGTAAAGACCAATTCCCTCAGCCAGTGGCTCTCTCTAAGGTACAGCACACATTAATTAATATACAGATTACTAAACAGTATGATCATGACTTGTACATGTATGATGATAATGAGATAATTTATTAGTACAATTACCAAAAAAGATAGTGATAAGCTTATGTTACTTTGTTTTCTACTAGTGTATCCTAAATATAACTCTTGACACTCCATAAAATCAAGCAACATGCTAAATTTCAATTCAATCTTTTGGTTAGCCTTGCTTGACACTTAGATTTATGTAGTACAGTATTAGCCCATGGGTTGTTTAAGGGTTTGCATGATCTTAGACAGGAGTTTTAAAGCCACACCCTGACTTAATGTAATATCAGCCCAGTCCATTCAATCTATGAGTTAGCCATGCCTTGACTTAGATTGATATCAGCCCAGAGGTTGTGTCAGGTTTTCATAAATTGAATGTTTGAGGGATTGAACGATGCTTTAATAATGTTTTATCCCCTTCCTATAGTTGTGGATGAGGACAGAAGCCATCATTGATCATAACATAGCACTACAGAAATGGCAACTAGAAGAAGCAGAAAAAGCTGTCCTAAAGTTGGCAGCATTAGATGAGACAGAGGCTTCTTACAGGTACAAAACACTGAGTACACACTGTAAAGAGCTCTTTTACTCCGACGAAGGACTAGCGTCCAAAACGTCAGTAAGTTTTTTCATCTTTTCACGGTGTATAATTTACCTTTTCATCATTACTGTTTCATTAGAAACACCGACGCAGCTCACACTAGTTTTTAGCTAGTTATATCTTTTGAGTACACACCGAGTATACTTATGCTTAAAATGCAGAGATACTGTTTATGATTACAAAACAAATGCACCCTTCTTAAAATTGTTTTGAATGAGACATGAAAATACAAAAGAAATGCTACAAATTCCATCTAGAAAAAGTGTGATTTGTTTTGTGTTTCTATGTTAGCCTTGCAACCAAAGGATCCATGGGGCTCATTTTGATGTGTTGTTATGATCTCTTGCCACGAAAAATTAACATGTGAGTTGAGAGAAGAGTGTGGAGTGGTTCACATACTTTGAAACTTTAGATTCTGTGGACACGGCAATGCTCTTCAGTGTAAGAACAAAATGGAACCAAACAGATCTGATTCAAATGAAGAACCTCAGCCCAGAGCCTATGGACATCACAATTCATGTAGTGCAAAAAATGCAAAAACATTTAGAACTATGATGTTCCTCGAAATTCTTTAGAAAATTTCTAAGAATTATTGCAGCAGGAAGTTTCAAGCTTTCTTGCAAGAGTGATGTAGCATCTATGAGAGTGATTTTGAAACATTTAAAAAAGCTGTTGACAGTGGTCTACTAGACATGTCAAGTGATTACAATGAACCTCATTATGTTGTGTTGTGTGACAAGTGGCTGCAGTGATTGTCATGATGTTGTGTTGTGTGACAAGCACCTGCAGTGATTGTCATGATGTTGTTTTGTGTGACAAGCACCTGCAGTGATTGTCATGATGTTGTGTTGTGTGACAAGTGGCTGCAGTGAATGTCATGGTGTTGTGTTGTGTTATATAAACAGATCTGCACTAAATATGATCCATAAAGGCAACACAGCTGAGGCATTTCCACTTCTACAAAAGCTGTTACAAGATTGCCGGTAAGTTCCACTGTATTCATGTCAGTAGGTTGTTGGTAGTTTGTTGGTATAAATCATATTGGTAGATCATTGTCGGTAGGATGATGGTAGGGTGTCAGTAATTTAGTGGTAGGATGTACATCTACTCTTTGATTATATTCTACTCCAATTACACATTTTTAAAACCAACACATTTATTAAACATTGACATGTGTCAGTTTTCTAAAGTACAGCTGGATTAGAATATTAAATTAAGCCTATACATGTAGCCTAGTCTTCTACAGCTGTATTTCAGTTTTGATCCCCAAGCATCATTTGAGATGTATGATTTGCTGTATTTTCTTCCCAATTATTATTTGTTGCACTGTGGAATAAAAAAATGATTCCCATAATTTTAATTTTTTCTTGTCTGTAGGAAGAAAACAAAAGTCAATATTGATGAAGGCCAGAAGTCAAAAGCAGAACATCATACAAAGTAACTAACTACATATTAATAATTTATTATTATTATATTTAATATAAATATTTATTATTATAAGTGCATTTGATAATTAATTTTGAAATCACATGCACTCATCTGGTTAAGTATAAGTATAAGCAAATCCTGTAAATCTGATTCATAAAAATTAGATGGTGTGATTCATGTTTCCATTCATTGATTTTGAATCATTGGTCGCATCATTGCAATTGAACTAGTTGCATGAAAAGCCGTTAAAATCGTTGTAATCCCTACCCTTGGCTTGGGTAACATCAACCTTGAATTAACAATCAGTCACTCATCTGGAGCTATATCAAGACCATAAAGTTTATTTAATTAATGAATTATTTAATAGGCTCTTTGTTTTTTTCTATCTTTCTTAGTAGTGATTGTAAGTTTGTACATCTTTTATTTCAGTGTTTTGCTTGCTCTGTGTAAACTATATACAGTGTCAGGGAATCCCCTTTCTGCCATGCTTCATCTCCTTGACTGCCTCACTCTTGCTTGTTCACACTACTTGGAAGAGAGTGATACTTTTTTATATCTTTTATTTCAGTGTTTTGCTTGCTTTGTGTAAACTATATACAATGTCAGGGAATCCCCTTGCTGCCATGCCTCATCTCCTTGACTGCCTCACTCTTGCTTGTTCACATTACTTGGACCACACGGCTGCTTTGGCCTCTTTGTGTATTGGACACCTTCAGGTCAGTATAATATATTATATATATATATATATATATTGATATTGTATTCCGATCGAGCTACTTTTAAGAGGCATAAAATGTGCCTCAGTCAAAGCTGATGTACATGTAGCAGTAGTGCACTTGACTCTCATAAATGTGCCTCAGTCGAAGCTGATGTACATGTAGCAGTAGTGCACTTGACTCTCATAAATGTGCCTCAGTCAAAGCTGTTGTACATGTAGCAGTAGTGCACTTGACTCTTATGTCTGGGTCTCCCTGAGTTTGTTGGGTCTCTCCTTATTGATTTGATTTGGGTTAGGGTTAGGGTTTGGATTAGGGTTTCAGTATGTTATAATAAATAATAAATAAATAATAATCCACTTTTATGTCATTCTCTTGATTGTTGTTATTTTTCTTTTTTCTGTGGTCCTGCTCAAAACAATAATTTATTTAGCATAGCTATAGGATTGGGCGGTAAAATATGCATATTACATGATTCTTGCATTAAGATATGTAATTATCTAAATCATTATTTGTCTGCAGCTTCTTTTAGGTTTACCAGCCAAAGCACTTGTTCTTGTCAAGACTAGCATGGTACATCTTCTATCGCATGGTAAATAACAATATTTTACTACCTTTACTGATGCAATGATAATATGAATTGATTTATAAATTGATAGGTTGAATTGATAGGAATGTAAAAATACCTAACTTCTTCTCGAAGCAACATTGACCCATTTCAGACCATGTGTCTTTCCCTAGAGAATTTTCGTAGTTGTATTCATACTCATGTGTCTTCTCATGCACAACCTGGCATTAAACAAAGAAATGATACTCTAGGGAATAACTCCTGGTTTGTAATGGGTAAACATTGCACTGCAAGACAAATTACTTATAGTTCTATTAATTAAAAGTACATACCATATGTCCATGAAAAACTTTGTAACAAATAGCACAAATGTGCACAAATTAGTAAGTTCAGTAGACCTCAGTGGATCGTAGACCTACAATACTTTGCACTAATTTGTACAATTTTGTTAGTTAACTTTTTCACTGATATATGGTATACACTCTAAGATTTCTATTAAGTCTAAGTTCAGTAGACCTCAGTAGACCGTAGACCTACAAGACTTTGCACTAATTTGTACAATTTTGTTAGTTAACTTTTTCACGGATACATGGTATGCACTCTACACAGAGCTTCTCAATTAATCAGTAAACAATTGAAATGACATTTTTAATATTCCTATTATCTGACCAGGTTCCCTGTACATTCAATGCTGTGCTCAATTCCTTCTTGTACAGTGTCAACTTGCTGTGTCATTGGCTTCTAACTCCTCCACAATCAGAAAACAAGGTACATGATGGTTAGTTTTCATGTTGGTCTGGAGCCATCTTATTGTCATGAAAATGGCCTCCAGCTGTAGTCGTGAAGATGACCGCTTAGGTCAAAAGCTCAACCATAATTGTTCGATTTAGGGTTTCAAGAAACAAACTTTAATGCAAATTATTTAAACTCAACCCACAAACAGACTTATTTGGCCTTATTTTGGAGCTTGAGGTCAAAGGTTCAATCCTTAGAATCTCCTTATCTGTTTAGGAAAATGCTTGTACTAGAACGCACACTGATAACTAGACCGACCAGGAAAGTGTACCACTAGTCAAATTAATAGCCTCCTCTACAGGCATCTCCTAAGATTTTAACACAGGGATCCCAAAGGAGAATATATGGCGTAGCCTGCAGAGGAGGCTATCAAAATAAGTGTTATAACAATTTTTCCATTCTGATTAATTGGGAGCGCATGCTTTAGGAGAGAACACAGCACTCAAGCGTGCACTTACAGTAGCATCATTGCTATCTAAAATAATGGTTTTTGTAAATTGTATTTCATAAAAGAAATACATATATAAAAAAAAGCTTGCTGTGCTGTGTGGAGGAGTGTCAAGACACTCGAGAAATGTCTAGAAGCACTCTCACACATGTCATGCTTCTCCTAACACCTCTCTCCTGTTCTGTCAACCCCACATGCTTTATAACTACACACAGCACGTGCACACGTTTTCCAAATCTTCATTATTTTCGTGGATGTTATTTCTCGACAGCTCTTCTACCTACAGTACCAACTCATTGTAAACCCTGGTTGGGAAAATGCTAGTACTAGAATACACCGACATCGCCCATCTAGATTAATCACAGTGTATTTGGATTAACATTTCAGCTCTTCTATCTACGCTACCAACTTTGGACAGTGTTCTCACTGGATTTAGAAAGCTTGAAGCAATGCATAAGTAAGAGATGTCCTTTATCAACAGGTATGAACATGACTATTGGTATAGTAAGTGTACTTTATCAAATAATCAAAAATGATATATAATAAATAGATAATATTTATTATTTATTATTATTATTATTTATCAATATTATTTCAATCATTTCTTTTACAAAAAATAGAACTACTTTTTGGCTTATTTTTGTCAGTTTAACGTAAACAAGGGTACCTAAACAAATCCTTTCTTGTATAAATTCTGTCTTGTAAATTATTTTATAATGTTTTGTAAAGGCTCAAATGTATGACGAACTTGGGTACACGGATGCAAGAAACAGGTGTGCAACAGAATGTTGCCAGATTCTCAAGGAACAGAGCAAGTATTCCTACTCCTCGTCAATGTCTTGTTTCTAGCTAAGCAATATGTAAATTAAAACAGCTTTTTTTTTAAGAAAAAAAAGGGGTCTTATTTGTTTTTAAAATCTGTGATAGTTTACAGTAGTGTTGACAGTCTTACAGTTCCTTTTAAAGCAGGCTGTGTAGATAGGGTCAGCACACACAAGCTCTGTTCACTATCATAAAAGGCAATATTTTTTGCTCAGCAAAATATAAATTATCAGCATGATAAAAAACTGCAATAAAACTTGCTACTCATAACAAACAAATAATGAGTCTGTACTGCAGCAATTGCAAAATATTCCAGTTTCAAGTTCTCTATCGTTCAAGGTTAGCCACAATTTTGGGCCAAATGTTCATGTTTTCCAGTGAAGGCCAATTGTAAATTGCTTTGCCAGGACAGGAAAAAGTCATTTTCCATCTTCACCATTGCCAACTTTCGGCATTTTTATCCCCATTGACCACAGCACTGGATCACTGGTATCAATCGTCACTGCAGTGCTTCCTTCAGCCCAGGTATTGGAGGTGCTGATCATGGATGAGAAACTTAGACTCTCATGATCTAGGTTCCACTTCAATCCTGTAGTAGTAATGGATTTGCATGGTTGACCCAGTGGAATGGTTCCACACCAGTCACCCTCAAGACCAGAATCCACGCGAATTGTATGCTTGCCTGGAGAATAAATAGTACATATAATTCTCATACTCATTAATAATTCATGAGGAAACAAGCCAATCAATGGGCTATTTTTGGGTCACATGATGTTACTTGAAACCTGGTAAAGTCATGAGAAAGGACTGAATTCAGTGTGTAGTAACTAGAACAAAATTAATTCAGTCCTAGGACTGAATTAATTTTTTGTTCCAGTTACTCCAAGTCAAATAATAATGAGCATGAGAAGTCATTTCAAAGCCTCCAATATTGGACTGGACAGGATTTCAAGTCCATGCAATTAATTGCTTGGACTTGAAGTCCTGTCCAGTCCTCATTGTCGGCTTTGAAATATTACTTATTATACATTTTGCTCACTACCTCACTTCTCATTGGCCAAGAGCCCTCAGCCCATCATTGATTATAGTTTCTCAATATCATATATGTATTATCCATAGGTTTGCCTGCAGATAATAGATTTATCATGTCAAGTTGACTCAAGGTCACAATGAAGATTGAAATACTTTTCTATTTCTTTGAAATAGCAAAAGTTTACAATTTGAATAAATGTTCTCTTTTTTGTCACATTCAAAAAGCTGCACCAAATTTAATCCTCACCTGGTTGAAGAAGGATATTCATCGAGTCATCAATAATTAAAAACACATTCTTATCCGTCATTTCCGCAGCTAAATACAATGTATGAAAATTAGCAAATGTGTGATCCATCCGAGATTCCATCACTCCCCCAAGCACCACAATGACATCATATTCTGCATTAGGCTTAGATGTTAAGTATTTTAAACCCTTGGTAAAGTCCGTATGATCCTGATCAGGCGTGTGGATAATCTCAACTCCTTTATCCTTGAAGAATTCAAGAACTTCTTTTCTCGCAGAATCAAAATCCCCTGTGATCGAATCAGGAAGGAATTCCTGATTTTGCTGGATTAACGAATACAAATGATTTGCAGAGCCATCAACAGCAATCTTTACAACTGCATTCCTCCATAGCACATCAAGCTTCTTTTCCAATACTTCTAAGGGACAATTCAATATCAGTAAAGCGATTTTTTCTTTAATATTCGCAGAAGAAAGACACTTCAAGGGTTCCATCATGTGCTGGGCCTGTCGTTCATGCCAAAATCAATCGACTTCCGGCCTAATGTATCCAACCAATAGGAAATCGTCTTATAGACACAGGTAGCCCAAGCTTGGTTTCTGTGGTGTCAGGATTTTTTCACCCACCAGTAAGAAATAAATACTGGGGGGGGGGGAATCCTTAAAACGGGCTAAATTCAAAAAATAACCACATAGAGCGAAAGAAGGGCTATTTCTCAATTATCAGGTAAAATTTCGCGGCTTTATTTCACGTTTCAATGATTTTATTGAAATCTTTGAATAATCCCCATACATTTAACCAAGCTTGGGCTACCTGATTCAACTCATCCAACCAATAGAAAAGCATTTTATATTCGTACTATACAAATCTTACGAAACTTTTTATTGGCTAGAGACTGTGGAAGAATCTAGGCAACATTTACGTAGATGAGCGTATGACTGAGTATATCATGTATCTGATCATGTATAAAGTAAGTGAGCAATCTAGTATCTAGAGGTAAATATACTGTCATTATTCTGATCTAGCAACCTTTGGACTTGAATAGGAATTTGAAAATCTTTTGTAAGTTTGCGAAGTAGAAGTAGAACTGGCAGTATACTTTGACAGCGTCAACGAATCTTCAACGTGTAGCAGAGGACAAAGGTCTACGAACAAGCTACACCTTAAAATGATGAAAGCACCAAGTGAATTGAGAGAAGTTTATAAGAATATTCCTGACTATGTGGACGGAAAGCTTCAGATTGGAAAAGTCTCCCCCAGAACGAAGATTACATCGTTGGATCAGCTGAAGAAAGGAGATCACATAATGGAAGAAAGCCCTCTCGGGTATTGGCACCACTTTATTGTCGAGAAAGTGTGTAATGATTATGCTTGGCGAATTCACAAGACTGGGGATCCACAAACAGGAAAATACTCACTCTCGATTTTAGATCTTACAGCGAAAGCCGAAGTCTCTCGAGATAAATTCACTCTAGAGCCAGGCATGGTTGTGTACCGAGTAGAATACGATCAAAATGATGGCGGCGGTGTGTTTTCTGGAGATCAAGCCGTTCGAAGAGCGAGAAAACGAATAGGTGAACGCAATTATAACGCATTTACAAGCAACTGTGAGCATTTTTGTACCGAATGTAAGACTGGAGAGTGTATCAGTTACCAAGTCTACGACATTCTCTGGAGTATTTTCAGACTTATATTTCTTATCTTTAACTTCGTGTTTTGGGGAGCGTTTATCGCGATTGGCACAAGCACAGGGTTCGTAGCGAGCACTACCATCTTAATCCTCAGTCATGCCTTTGCTCTGGTGTTGGGATTTCTACAAGATGCCTTTTCGATTGCGTTTTTTGTTTTTCGTGCCCATAAAGCAAAGAGCCAAGGTCACGTGACTGCACAAGACGCCGAACGCTTCAAGGCGAAGAGGGTCACGCAAGTAGTATTTGGTTTCGTTGGTTATATAGCTGGTGCTGCTTTAGGGTTTTACCACGTTCCTGTGCCGTACATTGGCAGTTTTGTTGGTGGATTTTTTGGCAGCTTTGTTTGGCAGTTGTTGGGTTTAATGCTTGGAAGATGGATAGCAACGATTTTGTAAAAAAATAATATTACTGTGGTTTTTGATATTCTGCAAACTCAGTAGTTACAAGCTGAAAGCTAAAATTTAGTTTTTTTGCTGCCGTCAATCAAAAATATTCAGTCTGTACCTTGTATGTTTTTGACAGGCAGCAGGGAAAAACCAATTGTGTAGTTCCAAAAATTACCCATACCCCCTCACGGAGGATTTTTTTTAAGACACCACCCCTACTCCCAGGAATTCCAATATTTTTCCATACAAACTCTGTAATTTTTGTTCTTTCTCTGACCCCCCTACTCTTCGGAAATCCCAAATTCCTCTGTGGGGTGGGGATGGAAGATTTCTGGAACTACACATTTCACAACTAGCATTTGAAATGTTTGAGTTTGCAGAATATTGAAAACTGTAGCAAGCAGGATCATTTTATGCCATTGCTGATCCATGTGGCTAACAACTTTATCTCAGCAGTGCCACAATGATGCATGATAGAAGGTGCCCCTGAAAATCTAATGCATTAGTCAATATGACACCCCCCCTCAGACCCCTGAAACAGGGCAGGGGATTTAACATTGACGTAACGTTAAATTTAGAACTTTCCTCTTTAAAAAAGGGCGTGGCTGAATGATTTTTAACCCCTAAGAGATAAAACAACAAATAATATTAAAATTTTATATAAAAAGCACCTAGGATAAGCTATATCGATGTACGCTTCTCTCCTTTTCTGACACCCTAAGAGACACCAGAAAATGCTGATTTTCAAAAATTCGCATTTAACACCCTAAAAGATACCAAATCCTGAATTTTTACCCCTAAGAGATACGACGAGCATCCCCGGTACTTTTTTCCCGGAGTCCCACCCTGGGTTTCCTCCAGTATCCCATATGCTGTTAAAATTATTGAAGTTGTTGCTTTATTCCCTGCCATATCCCCAGAGAAGGGGGTTTCAATTGATAAGTGCATAATGACAAAATTTATAAAATGTGTATAGGGTATAAAATAACGGCCGATCAGACTCCGGTCATGATCACAGGCCAAAGTATTTTTTCTTAGTCATACCTTATTTCTGACTAAACGTTACTGGTCAAAATGATCAGAAAGGCAAAGATTATTTCCTACGCTTCTGATGTAGAGAGCTTGGCTTGGTGGTTTTTTTATTATTTATTCCTATCCCGCTGGACTGCGGATGCCTGTTTTTGTATGACAACCTTCCTGCAATTAGGTTTATAAAGGATTGGTATTTTTTCTATTTGTATATTTATCTACACTTTTATGTTTTATAGTTTTATAGTTTTATATTGTAATGTAGTTTATAATTAAGGCGAGGGCCACAAGTTTATAAGTGTAATCACTTTTTCGTGTTACCCTCTTTAAATAAAGTCTTTACTTACTTACTATTGACTGGACAAGTCTCAGTGCTGGCTGGATAAATCTCAGTTCTGGCTGGACATTGTCCGCTGTCCTGTTGCTATCTTAAGCCCTGGATTAGCGATCAGAACACTAGAAGCTCTCATGTTAAACATTCCCCTTTACAAATCTGTTCTGAATAATTCTGATTATGTATTATTGTTAGTTTAAGAATGTTTAAGGAATTCAATTTGAAAAGCTCCTTTGGGGAAGTGGAGAAAGCTAAAAAAATATATAGTAAAAAATACAATAATTGGATAAGGTATCAAGTGTGGATCCAGGATTCTGAGTAGTAAGGTTCAAAAATGAATAAAAGGCCAACCAAAACAAAGAGAATAGCTCCAGATTGGATTGGCTAGAACCTTCAATATAATTAAGAGAGTCTAAAAAGGTGTTTGAAGTTCTTATTTTGGAGGTTTGATTAGAGCCTAGAGCCAGTCCAGAATTCCCCTAGATCTGTCTCTCTATGTACTGATGTAGCCACATATGAATAAGATAAAAATATAGGATTTAGCAGTGGTATTTGCACAGAGTTGCTCTTTATCCACTGTAATTCCAATTGGCATTCAAAGCACAGGAGAGAACCATCAATCAACTCTACTCAGATTTGACACTGAGCCCTGTGGAAGGCTTGAGCCTAGGGTGCATTGGTGAGAGGCAAGTGCTCTCACTACTATGCTGCTGGTGCTATATGTATGTAAATATTCCGTACTCCTCAAAGGGGATTTGAATTTTTAAGAGGTGGGGAGGGTAACACATACATGCTGGGGTTAGAACTTCAATTCTCTGGGGTGGTGACAGGAGGGGGGGTGGGGGTGGTGAGGAGGTTTAATGAGTTTGTATTTTGCAGTTAGTATATGTAATAGGACTCCGTGCTGTCCAATTAAGAAGTAATTGGATGAGGGAAATTCCGAGGACTTTCAAAATTGGATGAGGCCTTGGGCTGAGTCCAATTTGGCAGTCAGAGGAATTTTTCGAGTCTAATTATTTCTTGATTGGGGAGCATGAAATCCCATTACCTATTAATTATATAGCTGCCTAAATAATCCCATATCAACAAGACCGGTCCAATTAAGAAAATAATTGGGCAGTTACCTATATGGGATTAATGAGAAGCTGTATGATTATAATAAATAAGTGGTTTGATATGTGTATAGCTACACAAAGGAGGGGGTAATATTCAAGGTGTGAGAAGGGCCTAATATTTTGTAGTTCCAAAAAATTTTCATCCCTTTCCTATCGAAGAGAATAAAATTCAGGGTGGGGAGGGACAGTAGTAGTTGTAACAATGGATAAAGGTGTAAAATATATTTATAAATAAATATTTTAATAGTTATATTATAAATAGTGTGAAGTTCACTCAGCTGATAAAAGTCTTTGAATCTCATTATCTGCTCCAAATGATGGTTAAACACTGACCACCATGTGCTGTCAACCAGAAAAAATCCTATTCTCTACTTTCACATCCCCATAATCCTTTGCGTCTTTAGGGGGTAACCAGGGGGTAAAAACCCACTTATTTTGCTGAAGGCTGATCAGACAATGTTGACAATACCTTGTTTGGTATCCAAAGATAAAATGAAGAAGTAAAAAAACAGAAAAAGATAGAAGCTTGAAGACGTTTAAGGTAAATTTTAAACATTTTTTCGTAAGTCAATACATTTTCTGTAAGACCAAAACCCTTGATGATCTGCACACGCAACAATAACTTGGAATAGACTGAAAATCAGTATTGTACAGATAAAAGCAAGTATAGTATAAATTCAATTAAGAAACCTTTCAATTTGGGACAGTTTTTTGATTGGCTACCCCCTAAAAACGCAAGGCATTATGGAGATGTGAAAGTCGAGAATTGAAAACTTGTGATTTAGGATAAATATTCCGCACGAGACAGGAAATAACGTCAAGTGCAACCAGCAATTCTCAGGAGAATTTAGAGTGCATACTATATATCTGTGAAATACGGATTTTGGGGGGGGGGGGGGGGGTTCATTGGGTGCAAATAACCCCCTCCCCCCACCGGCTGGTACCTTGGATTATATATTTTTTTAAATAAATAAATAAAAGTATGGTAGGTCCGCTTTTTGAAAATTAGCACCTTCGTACAAATGGGACTGGTGGATAGGTTATCCTTATCAGGAGCGCCCCTAGGTCAGTGATGTGCCTCATGGAAAAAATGATGATGCAAGAGAACGTTGTTGTGCCGAGATTTGCAAAAATGAACCCCCCCTCCCCCCCTCTTAGTCCTGGATCCGCCACTGCTTTGTAAGGAAATTGCTCAAGTTAGTATAAGTTAAGTAAACCCTAGACCTACGAAACTTTTGAAATTATTTTGTTAGTTAACTTTTTCACGGATATATGTTATGCAATATATGTGGTCTTAAATGGGAAAACATTACGCCCATGCTAAATAGGGCTATTCAATCGCCCACGGGCTGATCAGCAGCTTGTATAACCTCGGGCCTTCAGACTGCGCGACGTCCATAGCATTAGAACACGAGTCTATAATATTGAGACAACAAGTGCTTGATAATTAAACTGAAACAATTTTGTCGAGTGTTTTAATTGCACTAAAAGTGAGTGCAAATTTAGAGTAGGCGAATGTCAAGTACTGTTTACAAAAGAGTTTTTTTCCCCTTTTAGTAAAAACCAACCACGCTCTGTTTCTATTTTTTTGATGTAGGGTTTCTATTTCGATGGAAAACCTGTCCCGGGTTTTGAATTCAGCATTGAATAGACCTTATTCGTTGTGTGACAATGTTTTCCCAATTCAGCGTGGCAAACCTCTGGGAAAATGAAGAGCTATTGTTTTGCAACTCGTCGGGATATCATCGTTATTCCTTTCGTATCCTTTGGGATACTCATTAATTTTTCGAAGAGTAAAAACAAAAGAAAATGAATCCCCTGGAGGTTCGTCACGCTGAATTGGGAAAACATTGTCACTGCACGAATAAGGTCTATTCAGGGGAGAGCGGGGCTGAATTCAAAACCCGGGACAGGTTTTCCATCGAAATTCAAACCCTCCATCAAACATTAAAAATAGGGCTTGGTTTTTTTTAAACCAGTGAAAACGCACGTCTTTGGATTCGCATTGTAATTCAATGTAAACCCTCGCCCTAGCGTTTTAACGTTTATATAGTATCCCTTTTATTTATGGTGACAATGGTGACGTGAGGTCTTTCAGGGTTATCTAGGGGCGAATCCAGGGTGGTGTCCCTAGGTGCATTGGACCCCCCAAGCCGCCTTTTTTTAACACAGAAATCATCTTTCTGTTTCTCGAATGCATGTTTAGTGAAATTGACGAAGACTTGACAATGTCCCATATAAGTTTCAAGTTTATTCACACAGATAATACAATAATGATAGATTCACAAAATGTGAGGAAACGTTCGTTGCTTTGATAAGTGGGCTATCTATAATAGACGTAGCATAGCCAGCTTTAAGTTTTACAGCCTTATGAAAATTGTAGAGCGCATACCATATATCCCTGAAAAGCCTTGTAAGAAATTCCAAAAATTTGCACAAACATTAGTTAATTCAGTAGACTGTAGACTTCTGAATTTTTGCACTAATTTCTACGATTTTGTTAGTTAATTCGAGGTTTAAATTAGCGTTGTGTTTCTTAATTACAGACTCATTTGCACAGGGTTAGCCTCAAATCAGTGTCTAAATATTAACAAATACCAACATAAAAAATAAAAATATGCACAACTGCAACAATACGAACACTTGGAAATTTCATGACCTTCTCTGGAACATATGAATATTCTATACAAAGTCGAGACTAACCTAAGGCTAACCCTCAGTATAATATTCGATAGCTTTCTGACTTATTGCTGCATATTTTTTTATGTTTGTGATGAAGTTGATATGGTGTCTATATTATATTTCATGCTTTTCATATTTTTTTATGTCAGTAAATACGTACTATAATCACATCGACGTCGCTAACACTAAGATTCTATCACATACAGTCATTTCAAAAAAGGTTAAATACTGCATACAGAATACTGAATAGTGCATTCCAAGACCGAAGTGCAATGTGGGTCATAGTGACGATGTCTAAAGTAGGATTAATGATTATTCATTCTATTTTTAGTGTATTCCATCTGAAACAATATACTGACTACATGTGGAGAGTTAATTGCCGTATACTTACTTCTTATTTAAAACTAACGAGACCCACAATGCCCTTTGGCCTTAGAATGCACTATTCAGTATGCACTATTCAGTATTCAACCTTTTTGAAATAGCTGTATACACATCTGTACATATATACAGCTATTTCAAGAAGGTTGGTGTTGGTTTTGTTGCATGCTACAATGCTGCATGTTGTTTACCAAGCTTGAAATGTATTATATATCTTAATATATAATTATATATAATTATAATTTACGATATCATGCGAAAACCGAATTCAATAATTGTTTTATTATACATTTTGTAAACTAAGAAGTAGTGTTTCAAATACGAGTTGCGGTATTTTATTGGGGTTTCAAAATCCGAGTGGAATTTCAAATGCCGAGGCGTACCCAATAGAATACAATGACGAGTATTTGACATGACATCTTATACTCTTTTTGTTATGTTTGTTTTTATTTCAAAGTTCTAGTACTTTGAAATATTTCAAAGTCCGAGTAGTAGGACTTTGAAATATATCAAAGTACTAGAGCTTTGAAATGGGTGCATGCGGTCGTATTTGATGGGGTTTTCAAACTACTGCACGTGGTACAAATAAGAAACCCTGGTTGGTCGATGAGCTCATGAATTACTAATGAGTATAAGATTTAATTCTGCTTTCAAAGAAAAAGCAAAAGTTTTCAATCTCCATTATGACCTTGAATGAACTTGACGCAATAAATATAATAAATAATATCTGCAGGAAATGATATTGTATCTATCATGTCGAGTTTACACGATATCATGGATTGGCCGAGAGCCCTCAGCTAATGAGAAGCGAGGTAGTTAGTAAATGTATTTGATTCATTATGATATGCTAACGCTCCCGTCATTAGTGACAATGTTTGATCTGACATTTTTGAGGGTTTTTTAATGCATATGTTTGAAGAGTAACGGAAGACTTAGAACAATCTTGTCAGTTAGTACTTTTATATTCCATATTGTATATTACATGTTCAAGTGTTTTGAAATTCCAAATTCATTTCCGATTCTGTGTTACTTTTTCATGATCATCTTTATGGCGTCTAGTTGGCTTGAAAACTACCTTGAGATCTCAAAGTAGACAGCTGCACGTTTCTTGCGTGACAGTTACTTTCAGATAACACGGTAGGTGTTGTGTGACCATAACTTCGGCGTGACGAAAACGTTCGTTCGCGCATGACACTTAGAGTCCTGAGAGCCTTGATGTAAGTTTCCTTGAACTTGTTATTTCGGAAAGCGTAAAGATAAGGGTTTAATGCAGAGTTGGAATATCCAAGGATGAGAAGGATACTGGACATCTCCTCAGGTGTAGACATGTAACATGGCTTGCAGAAAATACCGATTAGGCTGTACGCCGTGAAAGGAACCCAACAGAAGAAGAATGTACACACAACGATCAGAATATTTTTCGTCGTCTTGATGTTCTTGTTCAGGCGTTTGCGGCTTCGGGCGTAGTTCCTGTTACACGAAAAGTTCGATATATCGCTTGCGCCTCGGTGTGCTCTGCGCGTTTTCTTGGCGATCTGATATATTCTGAAGTAGAGTATACACATGACGATGACGGGGAAGACGAAGTTGAGGAAGGAACTGATGATAGAATAATGCTCCGTTGTGTTGAAGTAGCACATTCCGTACATCAAATTCTCTGCGTACATTTTCCAACCTATCTCAGGTACAAGAGCGAAGACGAACGAGTAGATCCAAAGCGCAGCAATTATAACGCATGCGCGCTTTCGTGTCATGAAGCGTTGTTGTCTGAACCGATTTAATGGATCACTGAGCGCCTTATAGCGATCTACACTGACGGCAAGAAGGCTCAACACGGACGAAGGCACCGCGAATAAATAAACCGTAGTCCAAACAGAGCACAGGAATGGACCATGAGCCCACTGCCAGTTGGTCAGCGTTTGTTCCGCGTCGAACGGAATGCACAGTGTAGCCGTAAGCAGATCAGAAACAGCGAGAGACAGTATGAAATAGTTGGTAGGATACTTCCTAAGTGTCTGGCTCATGAAGAAGGCGATGCATACCAGAATGTTGCCTAACGTTGCTGCAATAATAATCACAATGTATGACACTACACAAAAAATCTTGAAGATCACGTGACTTGATGTGGAATCAAGGGGGGCTGTCGCCGTTACGTTATCAGTCAGATTCAGATAGATCTCGGCAGTTCGTGCGCCGTCCATAGTGATTAGAAGGTCAAATATTTGTTTTTACTTGGCTTGGATGATTACTTTTTCACGCTTCTATTTATCTCGACTCGAAACAACAGCTGTTTTCAAAATGTCTCAGTTTAGTAAAAAAGTGACTTTGATTCCCAGTTGTTTTTGATTCCTATTGATTCCTTGATTCCTTTAGTGCGGTTCTATTTAGTCATTTTACTTGCTGTCCTATTTAGTCGGTTTTCCTTCAAGGAGTGTAATATTATTTGACTTGGTTTGATTTGATTTGCTTTGGTTTGCAGTTCTTTCTGATTCCTAGAGTTATATCTTGATTAGTTCCTCTAGTGCTGTTCTATTTAGTCGTTTTACTTGCTTTTTCTTCAAGGAGTGTAATGTTATTTTACTTGATTTAGATTTGACTTTGATTTGGTTTGACTTGGTTTTATTTGCTTTGCTTTGGTTTGCAGTTCTTTCAGATTCCTAGAGTTATATCTTGATTCCTCTAGTTCTTTTTGCTTGCTTTTTCTCCAAGGAGTGTAATGCTATTTGATGACTATACTCTGCTTGAAGGCCTATAGTTTTAATCTTCTACATTTCGATTGGCGGAAACCATTAGCCATTCGTCTTATCGAAGATGATCATATCAATCTGTGAATAGAAAAAAAAACCATCATCATAATTAATTTTTAGTTTCAAATAATTTCTACTCCGGCTTAATTGAATCGGTATTCGTTTCGAAAATGATAGAATAAATATACGCTCACCGAATATCAATTGGGACGAAAGTTCTGTTTTCTTCGCCAGCCACAAAATTTGTATGTCTCAAGTTTTATAAAATGTATCTGTTTATATTGTGACAAATAAACTAAACTACTATCTCATAGGCCTTCGAATTGGCTTGTGCGTGCGGTTGATGACAGACTTCAAGTTTTGAAAATATTTCTATGCTGCGTCTTCAGAATATCACCGCAAGAAAACTAAACCTGTTAATGAGATTTTCCACTGACCTTAATTGATCCCATTTAATCCCTTCTCTGAACAACTTCAATCACCGTTTGAACTAAAGTTATGAATTAATGGAATCTTAGGCACAAAGAAAACCTTATATAGGGAGATTTTTAATCTCCTGAATAATTTGGTCCAATATTAGATACACTTTGAGGGCGAATATTGGAGTATTTATATCACGGAAGGAATCTCTTGATGGCACTTCTTGAGTTTAATGGTCTTGGTGAAGAGGTAATGATATATATTGGAACAATTAGGGATGGCTAAATAAATCAATGTCCTCTTATAAAGCGAATGGACGTTTGTTTGATGATGTCTGGGGTTTGAAGATGACGATAATGAAGAGACGAAAACTTACTTAAAAGGATGATTAAGTAACGAAGCAAGTCGTTACCTCGAGATGAATTGTTAACCTAATGAATCGCACGAGTATGCATGAGAATGAAATATTAGAGAGAGAAAAAGTGAATATAAGAAAAGTAGGGTTGAACTACGAAAATAGAACAGAAATAAAACGAATAATCTCCAAGAATTAAAGTATAAGATAATATAGGGAAAAAAGAATGAAATTGAAATGTTATGGAGGGAGGGAGGGAGGCAGGGAGGGAGGGAGGGAGGGAGGGACAGTTGCATAAAAAAAACTCAACTGATCGATTTTCATTTTAGATATACTTTAACCAGATCTAGAATAAAGTTACCTCATCATTGAAGTGATGAAGAAACGCCACTCATTTATCGAAGTTAAAACATAAAACTTCCTTTCGGCTATGGCACGCAATTTCCGACTTACTTAGTACACGACTAAAATCAAACCATGGATCGTTTTTCTGCGATCATCTTACAGTTAATGCACGAAGAACGGAAGGAAAAAGCTTTAAACCAATAAAAATGAAAACTTCAAATGTCACGAAAAGGTTGATATCAACTATCAAAATTTTGAAATGAATCATTAGAAGGAATTTGAAAAAAAGGCAGCACTTTCGTATCTAATGTTTTCCGTATCTCTTTCTCTCTTTCTCTCTTTCTCTCTTTCTCTCTTTCTCTCTTTCTCTCTTTCTCTCTTTCTCTCTTTCTCTCTTTCTCTCTTTCTCTCTTTCTCTCTATCTCTCTATCTCTCTTTCTCTCTTTCTCTCTTTCTCTCTATCTCTCTTTCTCTCTTTCTCTTTCTCTCTCTCTCTCTCTCTCTCTTTCTCTCTCTTTCTCTACGTTTTTCCTCATACTATACTTTCTTTTTGAGGCAATTTCGTGTCTAATCTATGTTTTCTTATCTCTTTATCTCTCTCTCTTTCTTTGCGTTTTTCTCTCTCTTATTCGACCTCTTTCAAATACCGGTATAGGTTCTAATGAAATAAAAAGCCAACATCAGCATCGCACTGATTTGAATCATCAAAATGAAAACGTTTCACGAGTCATAATTTTCCCCCCCAGTAAACGTAATTGCCGATTGACTCAGTGAAGTCTACTTTAGACTCGAGAGTATAAATGAGTCAGCCAACTTCGAAACGCCGTCTTTTAGCTCTTATATTTCAGTATTAACATTATTTTCTTATGTATATTTTTTTGTCGCCCTGTTTAAAAATCATAATTTTCTTGAGTTTTTTTTTTTTTTTTTGGCACATAAAAACAACTATATCACTCACCTTGATTTTAGACGACCAAACCTTCTTATCTTCGTAGTTTTCGAGACTGAAACATTGATTAAATTCTTCAAATTAGTTCAAAGACAAAACTGCAAGTATTCAATTCAAGTCAGACTCAAACGAAGCTTTTCGACAGCGATAAATATATCTGATTATATTTCCCCAAAAAGGTTTCCTCGCTCTCAGCCGCAGTCGTGATGACTTACTAAAATCACAGCTACGATGTTTCGATTTAAATGGTGAAAAAAACAAAAACAAAAAACAGTCGGAACTGAAAAAAGGATTGAAGTCTGTTCTTAAAGCTGTTTTAAATCTTCGGGAATACGATTACCGGTCTGATGTGCCCAAGGGGGCAAATCTCAGCACTTTCCTGTTAGGCGCTGAATCAATTCGACATTGTTGAAGTTCAGTCTTTGTGTCCTCGGCGTTTCAAAGACTGACTTTGTTAATCTTATTTTGGTTATTTGGCATATAGTCGTACGCGTGACTCGCACAAACCCTTTGTTAATGATGATTGTCCGTGTCCCGTCAACATAAATAAAACCATTTGATATCTTCTTTGTAGATTCTTTTGTTACTCAGTCAGACCTACGGAACGCTCAAGCTGGAATGTAAACATATGTGATAGCTAGCTTTAGTTCCTGTGTTCCGTGAACAGATTGGATTTCTTTTCTAATTTACTTCAGTGAATAGAAGAAGGGTGTTTCTGATTGTAGAATAGAGAGCCTTCCTTCGGTGTGTCCTTACGTTTCCATTATATTTCATTTCGTTCCATACCATTCGTTTATTTCTGTGTTTTTTTTCCTATTTCTCTTTCCTTCCTTCTATTTTCGCTGATGCATTTCATTCTTTCTTTCTTTCTGTCTTTCTTCTTTCTTTCTTTTTTTCTTTCTTTCTTTTTTTCTTTCTTTCTTTCTTTCTTTCTTCCTTCCTTCCTTCCTTCCTTCCTTCCTTCCTTCCTTCCTTTCTTCCTTTCTTCCTTTCTTCCTTTCTTTCTTTCTTTCTTTCTTTCTTCCTTTCTTTCTTTCTTTCTTTCTTCCTTTCTTTCTTTCTTTCTTTCTTTCTTTCTTTCTTTCTTTCTTTCTTTCTTCTTTCTTTCTTTCTTTCTTTCTTTCTTCCATCCTTTTCATTCTTTCATTCATTCTTTCTTCTTTCATTAGAGTAATAATCATCTTCTAATAGCTCCACAATTATCTATCGTTTCCACCATTTTCACCATTTTAATGATTTGTTAAACAAATCAACAGAGCTTGATTAAATATTGGGCAATCCGTTTATCGAGATAATTGCAGCGGATACATGAACGATGTTCACAAATTGATAAATAATCTCACGTTAAATACGAAGATATTTTCATAACCACATTGCTGTAAGACTAGTAAATCCTCCGGCACAAGCTAAGGCTCTTCATTAGTCAATTAACATTTCATATCATATATATAATTCCGACTCATTACTCTGCGTTATTATTGATATGGAACCAATGAGCTTTTATCAGATATTTTTTAATTAGTAAAGCAAACAAAAATAAATATCATAGCTGATGGAAAACTTCCCACTCATTTTCCTGTTATTTCCTAATATATAATAATTAATGAATGAACGCAACTTTCTCTTATCTTTTTCGTGCCATCTTTTTACAGTCTCTCCTTCCCCTGCCGCCTTCATTTCTATTCTTTGGTTCCTTCCTCGTGCATCTCTCTAGCTCTTCTTACACAAATACTAACATTTTCCATTAAAATTTCTAAACTTTATATTTCTCTCTCTCTCTCTCTCTCTTCATGTCTACCTCTCTTATGTTATGAAGCAAAATTGTCAATAATATTTAGCATTCTTATAACCACAACTTAAACCAACACTATCTGTTCTAATCAAAACCTAGCCCCACGTAGTGACCTTATCTAGCCACAAAATGTAAATAGAAAATGACATTTATATATATACATATAGACGAACCTAGACAGCTCTTACACTCGCTAAATCGACTTAACTTTGGAGTCAGAAGGCCGAGTCTAAGGCTGTAGCTGTATTTAAACTTGAAAGCATGGACCTAAGTAAGGACGAATGGCCTAGTAAGGAAATCCTTCTAAAACCACACCTACTAAGGGAACGTCTTTCTAGACAGCTTCAGTGCACCTTACACTCGTAGCAAACCTCTCGTATTTGTAAAGCTAACTAGTCTCCTTAAGGACAAGTCGAATAAAGAGTGGTACTCCAGGCGATCCCGGAGCTATTTCAGCCAAATTCTAACACTTATTCATTTATTAATTCCTTCCTCACTTCCTTCCTTCCTTCCTTCCATTTCTTATTTTATCTTCCCAATCGTATCGTCTCTACCTACTCGAAAAGAGGCGACAATTCATATATTTCGTAATGCATATTTACTCGTCCAGACAATATCAAGCAAACAGCACTTCAAGTTAGAAATAGCTTTTTTTAATGCGTTTTTCACATTCACACAGAATGTCCTCTTTGAAGTCTGGTTTTTATACCTTTTACTTTTCATATTACAAACTTTGGTGTTAGATCAATTTGACAGGAACGCTGAGTTTTGGAATCGAATGCTCTCTAATTCGCATTCAAAACCGCTGTGCTTCTTCATGGCAGACTAGTTTCTCAGGGCTAAAAATCTGGCTTAATCTCGGCGTCAAGAGCTTCACGAATACCAACGGTAAAGTAAAGAATGGAAAACTTCAACGATACAAACGCTTTAAAATTCCACGGACCTTCACTCATAGTGGAACATGTAAATATTCTACACAAAATCGAGGCTAACCCTGAACAACCATTTCAAAGAATTTGAAACTTGAGTATTTGCAATAGCTTTACTTAGATTGTCTATCAAATCTTCGCGGTATACGCCAAAAATTAAGTGACTTTCCGTTAGTTATATTTTGGTGTTAGTAGTACGTATTAAGAGAGAATTCTTTTCGTATTCAAGCGGTGAGCGCCAAAAACTTTTTTCTTGAAGAAAAGCTGTTGTACAAGGCTAAAATCTCGTTATTCAGAAAGTTTAACTTGTTTGGAAGTGGAGATAACCGATGAAAGTGGAATCAAAGTGTTAGCCCAAAGCAAAAATGGTATTCGAAAATGAGGTTTAGGCCTTCATTTGCTTATTTCCCATATATTTTCTATAAAAAAGCCTGACAAAGCAACATTCTAACACGAATGCAACAAAACATCTTTGTACAATTGAAAATACCGCTTCAAACAGGCATTTTATCATAGTACATCAGTTTCTAACTGTTTAAAAAAGGTTTTGAGTGTTAACCCAAAACGAAAATTGGGATCAAGACTCATACGAAAGTCTAGTTTTTGGCGCTTTTTGCCATTATTGCTCTTTATTGAAAAAAAATTCCTCTTAATCTGTAGTATACTCCAGAGGAGAGTCCATGGTTATCCCATAAACGATTGCTCGCTTAGTTTTGACAAGATGGCGGCTATCTACAAAGATTTTCAACCATCGTGAGATTTTTTGAGAATATGCCGGAGTTTACTCCGTCTCCAAAAAACTCAGCTGGGACAAAGGTATTCAGAGATACTGACAGGTGAAAACCATATCGATCTATGTAAGCGAGGCGAGTGGGCCAACTACAAACCATTAGTGGCCCAAACGTCTCGTTTCCACGTCACCGCACATATCTGTGTGATTAATGTTGCGTTAAAATTATGCGATTTACGTCAGCCATATTTCGATGAGGTCTATGGAGCTGTGTTACGGGACGTCTCATTTCCACGTCACCGCTCATATATCTGTGTGATTAATTGCTACTGTCTAATTATGCTGGTTACGCCAGCCATTTTTCGATGAAGTCCATAGAGCTCTGCTACGGGACAGTAATGCACACTTCTTAAAATTGTTATGAATGCGAGGCCAACGTGGAAATACAAAAGAAATGCCTCGAAATTCATCGAGAAAAAGTGTGATTTCTTTTGTATTTACATGTTAGCCTCGCGTTCAGGATGCTTTTGAGAAGGCGGTCAATGGAACTCCAAGTCTTAGTTCGTGACAGTGTACATGATGTGCTCAGTGTTTGAATCACCAAAAGCCTGGAAGGGTAGGATCGAAACCTAAGCCGTGATTTTGTTGTCACTGGCCAAGGGATGTACTTTATAATAATTACTTTTTGTGACGGAAGATTGTATTAAAATCGAATGACACGTTCTATATTTAGGTGCTAAGCTGGTATTCTTAACGCTAAATAATACTTAGTTCAATTTATCATGACAGCAATGCTTAACGGTATACATCTGACCGAACTATAGATTTGAATGTCGTACACGTTCAGGTCATATCGGGTGAGTTTTGAGAAGACTGAGAATTCTACGATACACAGCACGACAAGACACAAGACGCAGCAACACACACTGACCACACGACACAACAACACCACACCATACACACACAAAAACACAACACATCATGACAACGGCCAAAAAGAGAGAGAGAGAGAAGAGAAAAGGAGAGGAAAGCTGGAGAAAAGACACGGATGTCGAGAGATATTTCAATGCACCAGTATACAATACCACCTTTGGTATACAGCCGACATACCCCATTGAAGCAGGGAAGTGAATGCTTGCATTTTATATAACAGTTTTGAAATGTTTCCTTTTTAAATCATACTTATTAGGAGGGTGACATGTGACAGTCGCAACTGATAAACATGTGGCTCCCTGTTTCTTACGTCTCTGAATGAGACGTGACCACCATTTTATGTGCGTATTTTTTAGATATTTTTAGAGCAAGGGCAGCACTTTCTCTTCAATTCTTTTAGTTCTCTGAGTGTTGGTCCGGTCAAGGATTGAACCCTCGATCTCGATCGCGCGCCGACCAACTGAGCCATCCGGGAGGTGGTTGTCCAATAGGGTCTCGAAATATTATTCCTCAAGTTTATTAAGCTTTTTCGTAATACACGAAGTGTTCAACTAACGTATACCCACCAACAGCTGTTTTAAAAAAGTTGGTGAAGGATTTTTTGCATATCAGTGCATATGTTGCATAAGTATAAAGGGCTACACTTTTATCAGTTTGTCTGAAGGTTTTTCCGGAATATTTCCTTTGTGTGCTGACATTCACATCTGAATTTAATATGTTTAAAGCAGCAGCAACGAAACATAGGCTTCATGTAGGCTTTTTTGGTAAAATAGCTCCATATCCATCATTTTTTAGTTTGTACACCATCGAACAAGTTTATTATAATAAGTAGTTTTCTTTTCTTTTCCTTTTTGATATTCAAAATATAGCTTAGCTAATATTTATTTTTAGGAAAAATATTGGGGATAGCTTCATATCTATCATTTTCAGTTTATACGCCATGCATCGAACAAGTTTATTATAATAAGTAGTTTTCTTTTCTTTTCCTTTTTGATATTCAAAATATAGTTTAGCTGATATTTATTTTTAGGAAAAATATTGGGGATAGCTTCATATCTATCATTTTCAGTTTATACACCATCGAACAAGTTTATTATAATAAGTAGTTTTCTTTTCCTTTTTGATATTCAAAATATAGTTTAGCTGATATTTATTTTTAGGAAAAATATTGGGGATAGCTTCATATCTATCATTTTCAGTTTATACACCATCGAACAAGTTTATTATAATAAGTAGTTTTAGTTTTCTTTTCCTTTTTGATATTCAAAATATAGTTTAGCTAGTGTTTATTTTTAGGAAAAATATTGGGGAATGAAAAATTAATGTCTCTTTTGGAGGCTGTACGTGACGATACGTGTGAACCAAACAAGCTGAAAACGGGGTAAAGAGACTTAAAAAAAGTGTTAATGAAGTTCTTTGAAATTGAAAGTTAAATAAACAAATGAAAATGAGATGAAAAAAGGAGCTTTTAATGTTTTTTTTCTTCTTAGAACCATATTAATAAATCTATACACGCAAAAAAAAAAAAAGATAGAGAGAATTGTTTTTTTTTTTCATTCGGTGGAAAAAATAAGGTGAGTTTAATTATTTAGACTCTTTTTTGTTCATAATAAAAATACTGTTCCTATCTCAAGTCTATTTATTAGAATATGAGTTATTTGTCTTGTCTATATAAATGATTATGTACGAGTCATGTATCTTCTCAACTTACCACAAACAAAGGGGTTGATTTTCGAGGATATCAGAGTTAGGGGCTAAAGTAAAGTATCTTCCACGGCTTGTCATACTTGGCAAAAAGGCGAAAATATCGTCAGTGTGATGATTGATATTGTATAACGTTAAAATAAATAGATACACATCAAAGAGACAACAGAAAAGGACAAGGCAGTAAAATAAGCATGATTGCTCTGACTTCCGCCTTCAATGCTGTCTATTTTCTTTTTGATTAAGTGAGAACATTGTCGGCAAAAAAGGTCGCCTTGGAGACTATTTTTACGGTAGCCGAAGTCTTCTCAATTACTGAACAAGATGCTTCTTAATCAAGCTGCTTTATTATCGGCTACTGAGAAAGAGACGACGATTATTATACCACAAACAGCAAAAATTCACTTGATTTGTAGACAAAACTAAATAACATCAAAGACGATGCGCTAATGAAATTGAGTTCTGCTTCGACCGCCATTTTGTTTGGCCGCCATTTTGTTTGAACGACTACGTGATAAACTTTATCCATGCGTGTCTCGCCTAAAGAAATTTGTTTCCGAAATGTCCACTGACGCTTCCAGACCTCATTTGTATTTATCTTTAGATTATATGTGTAAAATTATGGTGTAGATAGGCGAACTATCTTGAAAAGAGGTGGCTACATGTAGCGTGCAGTCTTACGCCATCAACTTTGGATGCCCGAAGCTATTCCTACATTTAGTTTACATGTTCAGTCGCTCAAAAGACAAGAAAAACCCACTATAACAAAAGGATAATTCTCACAATCTACATTTGGCCGCCGGCGGCAAGTCTTTTTTATAATTTTTCGATTTTCAAATTTCTGGTTGCCAGATTTTGATAAACGATACTGACTAGCGAGAGCAAAGCTAGTTTCTAAATTTAGTGAGTTAGGCCGCTTAATTTCCGAGTTTTCTCTGTATCTCGTTGGATTGTTTTCTTTTTTGAAAGAAGAAGATTCGTGAAAACTGAAATCGTGCAGAATATAAAGAAACAACCTAAGGCAAAGCTTCACATTGCACGTTTATAACGGAAAATATTGATAGCAGTACATAACACGAATTCTTACTTGAAATTAATTCAAAACTTTTTATTCTTATTCGATTCAAATTATAAGATAAAATTTAAAAAAACCTTTCGTAACGAATTGAGTTCGAGAAGATAGCAAATTGAAAGCATTTCACAACCAAGTAATAGTAAATGATATCTGTTTTCTCCACAAATTAACACTGTTTAACAACCTCCCAACACGCTCTGAAATAGTAAGGTGCCCATGCTATTTGTAAAAAAAGAATACATCGTCTCTTATTTCTTATCGGTGGGGGACAAAATCCTTAAACGGGCTAAATTCAAAAAATAACCACACAGAGCGAAAGAAGTGCTATTTCTCAATGATCGGGTAAAATTTCGAGGCTTTATTTCACGTTTCAATGATTTTATTGAAATTTTTGATGAATCCCCATACATTTCCTTATAGCATGACACCACAGAAACCAAGCTTGGGCTACCTGTGATCGTAGCTTTGCCATAAATAGCTCACTCTAGAATGAGCTTTGGGAATTGAAATGGTTAGTTTTAAGGGTACGATGAAGTATCTTCCTTAGTAGAGAATTGGATAAGGCCAAATCTTAGGAATCACGTGACGTGCGAATAAATTCTGAGAAAGAGCAATCAAACTCATTCATCAAATCGCGTGTAGCTTTGAAAACTATCATCAAATGTGCCTTCTTTCTCCTGAGTGATGTATAAAATAAATTAGTTCAAATTGCTGCCGCGCGCGTATATTATAATTCATATTATTCATATTGTCAGTTCTTAATTGTATTTCTCTTTGTCTGTCAAACGAAACGACAATGTTGAAAATAAATCCTCCGATAATATAATTGCAAATTAATACAAGACTAGACTAGACAAAAGCACTCGGAATTTGTTCACACTTTCTAGAAAATCATATCATTTCAGGTGCTAATTCTTTTGAGTTCGACTCTTTCCAAAGGGAAGCAAGCGACAATTAATTTTCAAGAATCCAATGTTACTCTGTCAGCTAATCTCAGACGTTAGGCATCAAAATTAGAAGTTCTATGATTTATTTTTTTTCCACGTCGTTTTAATAACATTTTGCCATCTTTTTATTTGTATATTTGGTTAGAGAAGGAGTGTGGCTTATTTGCTTAGGATTTAGGAAAAATTCAATGATTGGAAATCATTTCTAAGAGAAAGCCATTCATGGGTTTATTTCAATAATTCTGAGCTCTTAAAAGAGATTAAACTTTAAGGAGTCGCGAAGTCGAAAAAAAAATTAATATCGGCGTGGAAAAAATATTTGGAAGTATTTAGTGTGTCTAATAATTTTAGTATTACTCGATGGTGTCGGTGGCGTTGGAAAAGAAGGCAAAATAAATCAATGTTGTAAAAGGAAAGATAGAATGGAAATTAGAATGGAATTTATATACTAAAGGTTTGTAAATAGATCTTATTGATATCTAAGTGTACTTATTGTAAATGGATTGGATTGAATGAATATGGAATGAAAGAATGAATCTGGTTAATAAGGATGAGAGTGAATGAATGAATAAATGAACAAATAAGTGAATGAATTCGGATTAATGAATGAACGAATGAATGAATGAACGAATGGATGAATGAATGAATGAACGAACGAACGAACGAATGGATGAATGAATGAACGAACGAACGAACGAACGAACGAACGAATGGATGAATGAATGAACGAACGAACGAACGAATGGATGAATGAATGAACGAACGAACGAATGGATGAATGAATGAACGAACGAACGAATGAATGAATGAATGAATTCGAATGAACGAATAAATGAATGAACGAAGGAACGAACGAACGAATGAATAAATGAATGAACTAATGAATAAATTCGGATTAATGAATGAACGAACGAATGGATGAATAAATGAATGAAAAATGTATGCTTAATAAAATTTATCGAAATCAATGATGGATAAAAAATTATAGCCAACATATGAATAAAATCCTAAAATCACTTGATACCATTTTGGCTTTGCTCCTTCAAAATAATATATTTTACCGTTAATTAGTGAAAATAGTTATGAATAAAAGCCTGGTAAAAGAGAATCAGATAAAATTAAAATCCAAGGGCTGTTAATCATACGTTTTAATAATCTAGGTACAACATACCTGATATATATATCATCTATTTGGTTCTCTTTACTTGAATATCATTGAAACCTTCGTGTTTTGTTGGAATCAAAATTCGTGTTTACACTCCCAAATGAAAGAGGAAGATAAAGTTTGTCTGCCAAATCTAATCCCACCCAACAACCAATCACAGTCGAGAACCCAATTATCAATTTTCCCACTCTTCAGTAAGGAAATCTTCCTTGGGTAGACCTGAATTTGCTGAAAAATCCGTATGGAATTGAAATCTTATCACCTACTAATTTTAAAAATTACTTTCCGTGGCCAAAACAATCTACTTTTTTTTTTTTTAAATAACCAATTTGTTTTCCACTTTCCAAATAGCCCTTAAACCTTTCTTGTTGACTGAATTTACTTTAAGTTCGTATAGAATTGAAATATTTGGACATCAATTTTAAAAATTATTTATCAAAAAGAAAAGTAAAAATAACTAATATTTTCATAATAAGGTTTAAACCTTTCTTTAGCGGGAAATTTACTTTTAAAGAACACCTTTATGTATTTGAAATTATTTGCTATAAAGCCTAAAAAAAGAATCAATTGAAAAGTTCAAAATTCGAACAGTTTTCTTTAATTATCCTCGAATACAAAAGAGTTAATAAACGAGGCTTTTAACATTGTACAACATTATGCTCGAAAATAATTGTAATTAAAAATCATGTTTTCAAGAATATGTGAAACACTTAGAGTCATATTATATTACTTTTTTGAGGCATGTTGCATATACAAATAAATCTTTTCTCTCTTCTCTTCTTTCGTCATGTTTGAACTTAAGTATTGTGCATGTGTTTTGTTTTGAAATCATTTTTTTAGACTTCAATTAAGGAGTTCTTATGAAAAGAAGACGAAATTAAAGCCAAAGTTGAAGTGTAAAGACAGCCTCTTTGTTTTAACTAAGCCGTCAAACCACTCCGTAACTCCTTTATAATTACTATTCAATGTGTCAATGAAAAAAGATTTGGATGTCGCATTTTGTCTCATTTAAATGTTTGCCAAGAAAAGATGCGAATATTCTCCAACGCCTCTGGCAACGGTTGCAGATGCTATTGATGTCTTCCCGAGAATACGTCAAAAGGGAGGTGTCTTCACTTACAGAAAGATAGCGAATACTGAACATGATTGATTTACGACATTTTTATTCTCATTTAAAACTGCTTGTGAAGTAGGCTGGTTTATTTATTGTACCTGGTAAGACTTGGCAATGAATCTTTAATTGAACAATTTGAAGAGGAATGAGGTCAAAACCTATTATCAACGGAGACCATCTAACGTCCATCAAAGGAGCAGTGGAAATTCTTCTTTAAATCTCATTATTTTCAGAGAAAATGCAAGTAACTTAAGAGCAATTGAAGGGTGTTTTTATCTGCTCTGGAGTCGACAATCTAACCAAGGTAAGAGCAAACCTTCAATGAAGTGTTTTTTTTTTTGTCCTTTATCAAGACTGTTAGTCGCAAACATCAGAACAACTGGGCATGCAAGAAAATCACTAAAGCTCTTAACATTGACATGATTATTGGAGCAACGAAAGATAAAGAGATAGAGTAGGCCAACATTTTTGAAATACAAAAAAACACCAGAAAAGGCTGATTGAAGATCAGTCTGACCGCCCACAATTGACAAAAAAAAAAACAGTCACATAGTTTATAGATTTTCCAACGTATGTATTTTGCAAGGTCAATATCATTGACGTTATCTTATTCTATTTCTTCAAGATTTCCTGAAAACAAGACACTTAGTTCCACGGGCTACTGTGTACCTTCACTGACACGGAACTGTACAACTGAACAAACTCCCGCATCAGAACAGAAGACTCTGTTTGCTCTTGAATGAGATCTCAGAACACTTCCACGTTGGCAGTTCACCACTGGAGAAAAATTATCGTATTTTTGATGAAGCAAGACTTTGCCAATTTTCTTCACTGCCAAGAATAAAAAGGATCAAAAAAGTTCTGAGTGCAAAGAAAATTATGACCGAGTTTCCTTGCTTTCGGGAATAAATCACCTGATTCTATTCTTGTCACTTTGAAACATTAGCCTCGTTTGACTCGAGGCAGTTTCACACGTTTTTTTCAAACGTTTTTTTCAATCCACCTAACGACCATAATTCTTCTTTCTTATTCAACATGAACCAAACAAATGGTAGTGGTTGGGATAGCTTGGACTCATGGTCAGCTCCAGATTTTGTTCCAGTCATCGTTACTCTTCAAATTATTATCATAATAGCTGCTGTCACTGGTAACCTATTGGTGTGCGTGGCAATTTGTGTTAACGAACCACTCCGTAAAACAGCTGCAAACTATTTCATTTTTTCACTCGCAGTTTCAGATATTCTAACAGCGACTCTCTCAATGCCTTTTGATGTTGAACAGTACCTAAAGAACTGGCGTTGGGACCATGGTCCATTTATTTGTAACTTATGGACAACAGTTTATTTGATTACAGTTCCAACATCGATCTTGAGTCTGTTGGCCATCAGCATCGATAGATACAAGGCTATAAGTGACCCGCTCAATAAGTTCAGGCGAACTCGTTTTATGACTCGTAAGCGTGCTTCGTGTGTGGTCGCAGGGCTGTGGACGTATTCGATTGTCTTCGCTTTAATCCCAAAAATGGGCTGGAATCTCCCACCAGAACAGGTGAATGTCGAAAACCAATGCATTTTCGACACACCGATAGAGTATTCTGCCCTTAACTCTTGCATGAACTTTTATCTACCACTCTTCGTGATGTGCGTGATTTACTTTCGCATTTATATCATTGCCAACAAAATGAATAGCGTCCTTGATGAGCAAACGAGGCAATCTTTTAGAGGGAATCACAGCAATGCAAGCGAAAACTCGGAAATACATTTAGCGTCCACTCGGGCTCCATCTCCCTCGTCTTCGTCCGTCAACGGAGGGGGTAATAAACTGTTAACGCACGCTAACAAATCTCCGGATATTTGCCAGATAAAGACAATAAAACGACAACGGAAGAAGCTAAACCGCAGCATCAAAACTGCCAAAAGTATATTAATTATTGTCTGCGCTTTCTTCTTCTGTTGGATTCCATACACTACGATCAGCGTCGTAGGACTATTTTGTAAAAGTTGCTATGGAACTATACCTTCCGGAGTCTATTCATTTCTCCTGGTCATGGGTTACCTTAACTCTGCTCTAAACCCTCCATTATATTCATTCCACAATCCTAAATTCAAAGAAGCGTTTCGGAAAATTCTGCGATTTCTAGTTATTCGAAGGGCACCGATTCACTCTGCTATCAACTCGAGCTACTCTGCGCCATCGGATGGAGGGTCAAAGAAAAGTAGTCGCGTATTTCACAGCAGTAGAAGAAGCACTGGACTCTTGATTCGCCAAAAGAATGAAATTCAAGTTTGAAAATTTAATTCGTTTCCAAGCACAATGGATTGAATTTGACTTTATTATACTAAGTACTGTAGGACTCATAAAGAATATTCATGTGCTTTAGTTGTTTGTTTAGTGATTAGTCATTTCGAGGTTGAGTAAGAGCCTGGGTCAATTTGGCATTGCAGTGCATTTTGGGGCTGTTTTAGGGGCCGCCATCTTGGAAATATGTCCCCAAAACAGTCCAGCAATGCATTGCAATGCCAAGTCGCCAAAGTGTTTTCTCAACCTCGGAATGGCTAAAATGAAGAAGCGGAAATATTCCTGGCATGCAAAGTAAAACATGGTAAAAGCTGAATATGTTTCTTTTGGCCAAAAGTTTAGAAACGAAAAGAATGACTAGAAGTTTTTAAAAAAAGATATTTCGGACGATATCCATCGTTCATCATCAGTTTAATGGCTCTCTATCGGTAAAAGCTGTAGAGCATACTAAAATGGTAACATTAAAGCATAGTAAACACGGTACAATAAAACATGGTAAAACATATGATAAAGCATGGTGTAAAACATTTGGTATAGAGGCTTTGCACCATCACTTCATGGCAGCCACTATGACTAGTGAGGGGGACAACTGAATCTAACCTAATCCGATTTACGTGAGACAGATTTCAGTTTCCTGCGGGAAAAAAAGACTTGTGCGTCCTGTCACGGCTGCCATCAAGTGATGGTGCAAAGCGTCGAAAGCATATCTGAATATCCAGTTTTTAATGATGTTTTTTATGTTTATCGATAACACTGCAGTATTTTGCATGGCTGCGGGCAATCTATGGTTGTTTGTTCAGCAGATGGCAATTGTTTTCGAACAGACAGCGAATCGAATAATCACGATTTGGCCGACTAAACAGATGGACGGACGGAAAGTAAAACGAACAGGCGAACGGCCGAACAAATGAATGTCCAGTCGTCCTATCAACCTCCTTTCTTCATCCAAAACAAACCAGGGAGATGAAAACAAACAAAACAAAATTTCAGTCATGCAATCTAATAGTCATAAAATGTCATTTTATAGTCGGGATCACACTGTAGTCGGGATCACTGACTCCATTTGGTCTTATCAGACCCGTGTTACCGTGGCATCAACATAAAAATTTCCAGAAACAATCAAAAGTTGCCACGCAAATTTATTGTTTTGCCATCAGGCGAGAAACTGGTATAAAAAAAAAGTAAATAATGAGGTGGAACCTACCAGATTACTAAGATTCCAGATAATGTATTCTAGACCGTGGGGTGGGAGAGACATTCATCCTGTTCTGTTCTGTTCTGTCTGTCTGTTCTGTTCTGTTCTGTTCTGTTCTGTTCTGTTCTGTTCTGTTCTGTTCTGTTCTGTTCTGTTCTGTTCTGTTCTGTTCTGTTCTGTTCTGTTCTGTTCTGTTCTGTTCTGTTTCTGTTCTGTTCTGTTCTGTTCTGTTCTGTTCTGTTCTGTTCTGTTCTGTTCTGTTCGTTCTGTCTGTTCTGTTCTGTTCTGTTCCTTTCCTTTCTCTTCTTTTCCTTTCTCTTCTTTTCCTTTCTCTTCTCTTCTCTTCTCTTCACTTCTCTTCTTTTCCTTTCTCTTTTTTTCCTTTCTCTTCTCTTCTCTTCTCTCTCTTCTTCTCTTCTCTTCTCTTTTCTTCCTCTTCTCTTCTCTTCTCTTCTCTTCTCTTCTCTTCTCTTCCTCTTCTCTTCTCTCTTCTCTTCTCTTCTCTTCTCTTCTCTATAGTCCAACAGGTATCAATGTTTGCGCATCTACATAGCCTCAAAAGACTCAATACAAATGAGCCTGAATAAGGAGAGGAAAATCAGAAACAGTAAAATAAAAATGGAAATAGAAGAAGAGAAACAATGGAAAATAAGATTCAAGTAAATATAATTTAAAAATTTTTTTTTTTTAATTCTTAATTTATTTTCCGCACCAAACTTTCAGACTAGCTTATTCCATAAGTCGGTGTTTTCGCTCCTTTGTCGATTCTGGATATCGCTAACACAACAACCCAAAAACGAGCGAAAACTACGACTTATGGAATCAGTCTACTTTCAAGCATGATCGTGACAAAGTTAACAGGAGGTTAAAACTTTCCACAATATAACAGATCACCATCCAACGGTTCTGATATGTAAATAAAGAAGAAAAATATCAGAAAATAAGATTCGGTTCAATATTTTTTTTTTTTCAAACGGCTTCCAGACATGATCGTGACAAAGTTAACAGGAGGTTATTTAACCGTTTCACGATAAAACAGATAACGATCCAAGCTCTGATATTTGACACTGTTTCCATTAACCATCAATTCAAATAGCAAGTACATAACTGATAACTGATATTCGGCCATTCTGTCTACTATAAGCTCTCACTATTAAGATAAGGTACGTGCATACCTTTTGGACGTCCATTTGAAGTGTGAAACATTTTACAGGCGTCGTTTGGTCTGAAAGGATTCCGATTCATCTTTGGCAGTGCTTCATAGCCCTGGGGATGCAGCTTTTATCTAAAGTAAAAATGAAAAATGTTACTTCTAAACGGCTTCGATATGTCTATGAAGAAAACTATGGGCAATCTACAGTGATTATAATTAACGATAAATTATAGAACGAAATTTTCTGAGGTTCTCTGCCGCTACGTTGTTGACAATTGGAAGAACGTATATTCATGATCAATTTATAGGGATGCATTAATTGATTGCCGGATTCAAAAGGGTTTTGGAAAAGGAAGACTAGTCATTCGTAAACTGCGCACCGTGAAAGGCAAACAGTGATAATCAGATAGCGATGCAAAAACAGTCGATAGAAAGATTAAAAAAAGTTATGAGAAAGACATACATACAAAAAGACAGACAAGCAAGCAAACAGGGAAAACAAAGTTGCGAACAAACGAAATAAACGAATGAAAGAGCAAATAGAAGGATGAATGAACAAAGGAATGATTAAATGGTCAATCAAAAAAGAACCCTTTACTTTTGGTACTGATTGGAAGGACATGTTACTGACTTACAGCACGTGTGATGTCTTAGCTTTGAGATTGTATCTCATAAGTGTTTTTGTATAACCATCTTATCATAATCACAATCCATATAGTGAGTGACCACGATGGAAGGCAATGAAATCAGTCTCCTATCATTTCCCATTTGCGCGCGTACGAAAGTCTTTGATCCTTGAATGCAAGGCTTACATTAAATTACAAAAGAAATGCCACAAATTCCATCGAAAAAAGAATTTTTTTTTTGTATATTTATTTTTTCATGGGCTTTCACCTAGTTGAAGCGTTCTCTGTTGTGATGTCCCTGGCTGAGATTTTATTGTTGGCTATTATTGCTATTTATTAATTAGTTATTCTGGTTATTTTCAATTTTTGCATTATTGTTATTCATTTTACGCAGTGGAAGTTTAATTAAATGAAATGGAAAATGAATAGATAAGTCTCGGCCTTGCATCCAAGTTCTTCTCGAGAAGAGTCCATGGCGTAAAGATAGAGTTACGTAGAAGCTTTATTCCACTAGAAAGATCCTTTTATGAACACAGGTTATTTATGATTAGTACATGTAATTTGCTCACTGACAAGTGGCTTCGTTAATTACTTTTTTACTTAATTGCGCGTATATCTAAATTTATTTCCCCAAGCTTTTTCGTTTTGACTTGGAGCGGGAGAAAAACATGTTCATGCCTTGGGTTCGTGGTATTAGTAGCGATGTAATGCTCGATCTCGGGTAGCATGGGTGGCGTTCGCGGTTAACGCGTCGTCTCACCGCTGTGAGTCCAACGGGTCGGGTCGCTGGTTCGAGCCCTGTGGTCGCCACATGTGAATTGAGTTTGTTTGATGTGTTGTTCTCTCCTATGCTACGAGGGTTTTCTACGGGTTCTCCGGTTTCCTCCCTCCGTAAAAATTAACATGCGAGTTGAGCGTTGTGTGCATAGAATATTAAATGTAGTGGTAGTGTGTGTGAGCGAAAAGTGTCCCCAATTAGAACGACTAGACACTTACTGTAAAAGTGATTTATTTATTCTATATTTTTGGCAGGAGAAAGTTCGTTTTTTCTCTTTACCGTCCTTGATAATTCGGTGGTCCGTGCTCTATTTTTCCACCCTCCACAAAAATTCACTTCTAGCTAAATTCTAATTTGGTCTATCGGTAGCTTTATCAAGTGCCGGATGTCCTTATGAAACCTGTTAGGCTTTCCGTTCACCATGAAGTGGTAAATCCATTTAGATTTTTCTAAAAGAGATTTTTCTTCCAGGCGCACTCTTTACGCAGTTTTCTAACGAGAAAGTTCTCATAGTATCTTTGCCATTTCGTTTTAAATATTTCCCCTGTCTTTTTAGCTCTTAATGATAAAGAAGAAAAACTCTATATCAGAAGAAATCAGCTTATATTTGAAGATAACATTCTAATTTTCAGCTGCGGAATCGAAACTTTACGTAGTTATCATGATAAGTATTTTTCAAGTGAAATCAGAGATGATTTAATATCAACCATTTGTTTTTTCATGGCCTATATAAAATATCCACTAAATCAGTTCATCCGAATTTTAATTCAGCCGAAACTTTAATGGAACAACCCTTAAAGGTATAATATTCGCTGGTTAAAGTTTCTTCCTGATATTCGGATGGGAAGTATTATATTTTTGCGAATTTTTATAGGAGTCTGTGACGTCATACACTCAACACTAAACATCGCTCCATACATTTCTTTGTATTTCGTAATCAAAATATCTTCTAGTTTTATACTCAGTATTGAAGAAAAGATACCATAAAAGGATTCTAACCTAAGTCCCTGAGCGGACCTTTGGGCTTAATAGAGTTAAAGTAAAACATGAAGTTATTTACAAAGAAATGTATGGAGCGATGTTTAGTGTTGAGTGTATGACGTCACACACACCTATAAAAATTCGTAAAAATATAATACTTCCCATTGGAATATAAAGAAAAAACTTTAACCAGTGATTATTTAACCCTTAAGAGATTATTTCATTGGAGTTTCAGCCAAATAAAATTTCGGAAGATTTTCGTGCTAGTCCCCCCTGCAAGCTGTATATTTTGAAATCTAAGCCATTGCCCCTCAAGGGCGAATCGAGCTTTAGCTATTAAAAGAAAACAAATGCTGTTTCTTTAATTAGTAATTTCCTTACTACTATTGTTTCTTATTTTCTTTCTTTCTTCCTTCCTTCCTTTCGTTCTTTCTTGTTTTGCCCATTTTTAGAGGAAGTAGAATTTTTTGTAACAAAATAAGCTTGGGCTTCCTGCGATAAAATTGGGTCCTAGTTTCCAGTCCACCATATGCTTCGCATCCAAGATGGCGGACGGACCTTCAAAATAAGTATGTCTATCTTAAACACCTATGAATAATTGTAAAGATGTTGAAGTTCTTATCAAGATGTGCCATAACTGGAAGCGCTCTGTCTGCAATAAAGAAAAAAATCATCCAGGTAAAGTTGCATGTTGAGTCTTGTGTTATTTTTGCCTTACAAGAGGGCGATTAGTTCTCTCCGTCTTCTTGAAATATTTTTATTCTGTTGATATATTGGCCGAGGAAAAAGTTCTGGCTCCCAAAAGCGTTTTGTAAATAATAAGAGTTGTCATTATTAGTCTCTTTTGTTATATCATCCAACATGGTTGCCATATGTCCTTTGTTTAATATATACTGTATCATCCAACATGGCCATCATGTCTTTTGTTATATCTTTCAACATGGCTGCAGCGTTCTTTGTTATTCTCTTGGTATTGATTGCAAACCAACAATGCCAAGTCTATGCAATGCCTTTAGCATAGTTAATAGAGGGGAATGGTTAGAAAACCCTGCAAATTTCAAAGGACCAGCCTATTGTTTTGCATTTGATGTTGAACAGTACCATCACATGAAACTGACAGTGCACACAATAAAAAAAAATGGTGGATGACAGTGAAGTATTCATATTTGGAGACAATTTGGAAGTAATACTTGATATTTTAGAAGTGGATGCGTTCAGCGAACAGGAATGTTTAGAAGCTGTATTAACTATGCCTTGAGTGAAAAGTTATTATTTTGTACTGGAGGGAGGGGTTGGAGGATTTTGTAACATCATAAAGATTAATCAATCCCCTTCCCCCCCCTCTCCCCCCCCAAAAAAGCACTATTTTTTAATGATCCCCCTACTAATTCCTTCTTTTGATATACATGAAACATTTTAGCTGTTTCCTCCTCGAGTTGACTGTAAAAGCCATGTGATTCCCTAAATCCTCCGCTAATAAATAAGCATTAAATATCTACCAGTGCCTTATGTCTTTCCAGTATACAACAAGGTTATACCAAACAAGGACTACAGTAGTCAAAGATGCTACCATATTTTACCATGACAGAAGAAAGTTCTTTCGTCTTGTTGGCATAGCATCCAGTAGTCAGTTTGTGTTTTGGATCTACTTGGCTCACTTTCAATACACAACAAGGCCACAGCTTTTGGCTGGCTTAGCAGAGAAAGAGAAAACTAAAGAAATTGATTCATACAAGTAAGTTTGTCAGTATGTAATTGTCATAACTTGCTGTAACTTCCTTTATTCTGACTGATTTCACGAGGTGCTATATAATACATGGTTAATTATTAACGCACGCTAAATAAAAGTTAATACCCACAAGATTAGGTGCATTCCAGGGTAGGTAGTCACATGACTGTCACCGGACTATTCAGTTGGCAGCGCTTGTCAAGTAATGCTGATCACCTTGCCAGCTCCGTCATTTACCCATCCTCCCTACCCTGGTATGCCTTTTTTCTCCAGTTTAATGACAGCTTTGTATCTTATGTATACCATGTTCCATTGGTCAATAACCTGTATTCAGCCCAAACATCTGTTATCTGTGGTTAATGGTAGGGGGGTAATTAAACTAAACCCATGTTTCAATGTTTTTCTAGATCTGAAAGTAAAGCATGGAAGATAGTGGCCTATATTGAGGTACTCTTAATGCTGTATTAATGACTTAAATCAGCACTTTTACAATAAATAGAAGGAAAAGCAGAGAGGGTCCATTTTTGTGCCTTAATAGAGAGGGGGTCAGATTTCTGGAATGGGATAGTGAGTGCATGATTACCACTGCCCTTCCCTCTCCCCAATGAACAATGATTTGTCCCTTAATCATAAATGACCAAACCAACTATAATTTTGACCTTGGAAATTAACAGGGTTTTTTTTTCAATTTGAAATTTCATTTAAATTAAAAGATTTCATGACAAGTAATTATGCTGATTATTTTGATACTTTAGTTTATTAGAGGAACAAATAAAGGGCAAAGGTCAAACACTATTTTAAGTGTCCTCTTGAACTTCAATTTATGATTTTTACAATTATGTATTTCAGAAAAGTCCTGTATTTTTGTCAGTTTTTGCTGTGTCAGTAGGAATGTTTCTATCAGCTACAGGATGGATTTATTGCCTAAGGTAATCATTGATTAATCTGCACAAATATTCATTGTGATTTAAACTTTTTTTAAACAGACGTTTCGGTCTTAACAAAGACCTTTATCAGTGTAATGGAAGATGTTTGCATGCGCAAGTTTTAAGGATCTTATAGGGTGCGCAATGGTGTTAGAGTGTTAGTTAGAAAGTTTTCTGCTATATTTCTGGAATATTTATTAAATAATAATCCAAATCATTCAATCCTAAGGCCTTTACCAAGATACAGTTAAATGCTGGTGTAATATTTAATGCCTACATAGTCAGCTATTTTAAAAAAGGATGATGAAAGAGTGTTCCATGTTGCATGCTGCTGATTTATCAGCACCTTTTTGTCTCACTTTTCAATAGTCCAATAAGAAAAAAAGCTCTTGGCAAGTAAATGTAGATCCCTTGAGCACTCAACTGTATCTTGGGAATTGACCTAATTCACTATGACCTCACTGCTTGTTTATGTGGGGGATAGAATCGCCAAATCCAATTAACAAATAGACATCAGTTTTTTATGTGTCTGTCCTCTTATTGACAGTAAATTGCGTCATCACATTGTCAAAGTAGTGTGGATTCACGAGGCATAGCCGAGTGGCTCCGCATACTGCTTTGACAATGTGACGACGAGATTTATTATCAATAAGAGGACAGACACATAAAAAACTAATGTCTATTTGTTTTTTACAATAACAAAAACGATAAAAACTTCTCATTTTTAGTGATCAAAACAACCAACGGAAAGAGCGCTCGGTCGTTGACGTCAGCTTTATCTGTCTGTCCTTTTATTGATGATAAAAAAATAATCAATCAGTACGCGAGAAATTTGTAAGTTATTGTAAAATAGAAAATTCAACAAAATTTGCTCCTAGTGAAACAGTTTAATCTAAAAAAGCCTGGTTTTCAGATATAATATGTGTTAATATGTACTAAAAAATATTCCCAGCCTTTGCTGGATATTCTACTTCTCTTCATGGATTGATACGAGTTTTAGAACGATTTTCGGTGAATTTGCCTTGATTTGACCCCCTCCAACGGCCATGATCCTTTGCGTTTAAACAATAGATTGTTTTGATGTGACGTCATAGTGAAATAGAGCAATTAAAGGTCTATTGTGATCTACTCACCCAACCATTCTTAAATCAAGCCACTCTCCTCCATCCATCCCTTCACTAACCCATCCCTCCATCCCTCCACCCATCAACCCTTCCATTCATCTATCATCTTTCTCATTTACCCAATCAACCATTACATCCTTTTATTCACTAATTTTCAGGGCTCAATAAAATTCATTACTTTACCATTTTTTTAATGGCAAAGTTTACACAGAACCCAATTTATCTATACCATGAAATGGCTGGCAAATTTTAATTTTATTTTAGGTAAATCTGTCCCATTATTAATTATTGATAAAAGCTCTGACAAAAATCTTCTCCTTTTGTCCTAGAAATATTAACCGTATTGTCTTACTCAGTGGGGGTAGGACAGTGCGTTTTGTCACTCATACACCATTGGGTGGTACTAGATCTTTCAGCACGTCGGTCGACCATGTTTCATGTCTTGGCTCTAGAATGGGTAAGAACAACTTTGTAACAGACATCCAGACACCCAGGCACCCAGACACCCAGGCACCCAGACACCCAGGCACTCAGACACTTAGTCAGACAGTGACAGACAGACAGACAGTCACTCAGACCTAGAGCTAGACTAAACACTCAGTTGATCAGTCAGCCAGCCAGCCAGCCAGCCAGCCAGCCAGACAGACAGACGGACAGACAGTAGCCTATGTGCTTATGCAAATATTAGTCAAGAACTTCCTTTTGTTGTACAAAATATTGATTTTTTATTCAAATTTGCTCGACATTAATGGGTTTAAATGTCTATTAAAAAATTAATTCATAAATTAAGTTAATTTATTTCTCGAAACTTAAGAAGTTTAGCGCCCACATTTAAAAAAGCGAACGATTTCCTTTCAAAAGGTTAATGAACTCTTAAAAAATCTGTTAAAATGCGAACTCGCAAACCGGTGTTTCTATAGTGACGCTGCAGTATGGTTGCTAATATGACTAAAAGACAATGAGATTTTAAACAACTGGCCAAGAAAATAAAAAATAAAATAAAAATTATGGATTCATCACAAGAGGTACTGCATTTTCTCTGAAGTAGAATAATTTCTACAGTGGTTCATATTAAAGCGCTCTTAATAGCTTAGCGAAGTAACGGGGGATCGGTTCCCAAACTCGACGTCGTTTCGTGACTAGCTGTGAGTAGATATTTTGTTGTTCGTTTTTCCTATCTGTTTTAGTCTTTCGTAACATTCTAGGAAAAATATGATGAATAATTCCTCGAAACTTAATATGAGAATTAGCCATGCCCTGACTTTGATCAGCCAAACGGTTTTGTTCGATCTGTTAGTTATCCTTGCCCTGACTTAGATCAGCCCAGACGCTGTTGCGAGACAAGTTGCAGGACCTGTGGTTATGTAACGGTAAGAGCGATCACCTCTCACCAAGAGGACCCGGACTCAGTGTCATACGTGAGCCGGTAAAGGTAATATATATACCTTAACCGAGGTGTATACCAGATTCTTCAACCCGAGGGTACAGTAGAGAATTTATCAGCTACAGATTCTTGGAGAACGACGAAAACTAAGCCAAGATCGAAAATATGAGTAGAGTTACTCGTTGGTTCTCTCCTGTCCTCCTGTCCTATTTTGTTTATTTTACTCATTTTATTTTATTTATTTATTTTATTTATTTTATTTCCTGTTAGTGAAAATGGCCTGTAACATCCATTTCCCAAGAATGATCTCTGCTTTTAGTGACTAAGTTTAGATGTCTTTTTCTTTTCTATCCTTCGATCTTTCTTTTTTCCCCTCTTTCTTTTTCTTTTTTGCCTTAGGACGTACTTGTTGTATTGAGCTAGGATATTACTAATCTTCATCGCCAACTAGGAACACAAAACGATCAAAAATGTCCGTCATTTTTTTGTCGTATAATAGACATTTTAAAGATTGTCTCATCTCTCCTCTAATGACGACAAGTAGTTAAAGAGGAAACAAATCATAGTATATAAATAAATATTTTCAAACTTTGACAAGAAAATAAAAAGGTGACGGATATGGTAAAATCAATTAATGTTTTCGCTTTGTTCCCGTGCCTTAAGGAAAGCTGATATTGCTGAGAAACTTGAGTTGTTTAGCATATGTGTTTTGAAGAGCATTATATTTTTCATTTTTAAATTTGCAAATAAAGGCAGAAAAAGCAAGAGTGGACAATAGTGGAAACGAATAAAATTGAAAAGCATAATAAGCGAGAAAAGCAAAGGGAAAATGTTTTCAATGTAATCTAAAATTTCAGAAGGTATTCGTGATCCATTAAGTTGGGGAGTTATTTAGGGTGAAAGAAAATGAAAACTGTTCCAATGCTTGCCTAATTACTGTTTGTTAGAGCGTTTTTAACGGTTTTTTTTACTTGCTAATCGATAAAGACACACTTACTTCTAGCCTGCATGCAGCCGAACTAACTAACTGTTAAGTCATATGCAAGAGAAAAGTCCTGCTGCACGCAGGCTAACTTATTTCCCTCTACTCTGAAAGATTTCCCCCTGCTGTTCTTGAAGGAAGCCACTCCAGTTGTTGCCTAATTATTGTTAGATCGTTTTCAGCATGTGTTTTTTAAAAACTTTTTTCTTAAATTTGATTAATAAGAAAAACTAGTCGATTACCTGCGGTGCTTTTCACGAGGAACCCGAGATCAATAAATAATTTCTAACTAAATACAATAATATATAACTAATTATGAAATATATATATTTATTATATAATTACCAATGAAATATCTATTTTTCTCTATTTCGAAAAATTGATATCTTCACACGTGAAAATAACATGTTATTTTCACGTGTGAAAATAACACCATTGCGATGGCTATTCAAAAATACACGGAAAGAATTGCCTGAAAAAGCCAAAACATACTTCATTGATAATTATATAATAAACAGTATATTACATGGCCGCTTGGAGATAGGAATTTTATCTTCTCGTGTTGAAAATCTCTCACTCGTTCGATGCGCTCACTCGTGAGAGATCTTTTCAACACTCGAAGATAAAATTCGTATCTCCGCGCGCCCATGTATAATATCCTCTATTTAAGGAATATAACACGCGCGCGAATCAGAATGTCCTTACTGTGATATAAACTCGCTGGGAGCTGTAGAGCATGAAGGAAGCAAGCTTAGGAACACGATTGAGGCGTAGCCGAATGTATTATATATATTTGAAATTACGAGAATCCAAACTATATTTTAATGTATCAAATATAGGACCATAATCTACATAGGACCAATAATTACGTTTAAGATTTGGAAAACTAAAAGATGTCCCAATATCTTCGGGTGGGTCATTCCATTCTTTTATAAGAAGATATAACAAGCTAAAAACTAGTGTGAGCTGCGTCGGTGTTTCTAATGAAACAGTAATGATAAAAAGGTAAATTATACACCGTGAAAAGATGAAAAAAACCTTACTGACGTTTCGGACGCTAGTCCTTCGTCGGAGTAAAAGAGACTCCGACGAAGGACTAGCGTCCGAAACGTCATTAAGTTTTTTCATCTTTTCACGGTGTATAAGTTACCTTTTTATCATTACTGTTCCATTCTTTTATACATTGGTAGCTATTGTAAAAGGCAAAGTCTTTTTTATTATTCTTGTTCATAGTCAGTTGTACGAATGCATCCTATCGATTTTAAAATCAATAAAATCAATAAAAATATTTAAATATAAAAATAGATCTATTTAATTTCCTGACTTGAAAAAAAACATCGACTTATTAGTTGATATTTAACGATTATTCGCCGAAGGCGAAAAGAATATCGGGGAATATTCTCCAATATTCACTGAGGCTGAGGCAATAATTGTTTTAGTATAAATAAATAAAATAATTAAAAAAAAAAGATAAAAGACATATTTTTCCGGTAACAGCAATAAAGTGGCTGGCCACCATTTTGGATTATCGCTCAAGGTGATTATCGTGTGATAGTGTGAGTTTCTCGACCAATCAGCGCGCGAGATTTTCAATTAATCGCGTGTGTATTTTTACTAATAGTTGTTATTAGTATTGACTTTGGTAATAATGGAAGGTTGTCTGGAGGCATAACACTAATGTACTATCAAATCACTCATGATTGTAAGCTGCACTGCTGGTAATAGCACTTTAATATGCAGCCGGTAAAGTCCTCCACTGGTCATAAATGTAAAGCTCATTGAGACGTTGCATAAATGCGCTATATAAGAACCTCCCATTATTATTGATAAGTTCAGTGTGAAAACTCTCGTAAACTATGATATTAAATCTATTTTTGCTAGCGAATATAGGCAATATTGTATGTACTGTTTAATAAACGAGCAGGAGTGTTTTATCGGGTATAAAACACGAGGCATAGCCGAGTGGTTTTAGACCCGATAAAACACGATCTCCGAGTTTATTAAACGGCTTAAAAAACTCCTGATGTATGTTCTCATACTGTACCGAATTCTTTACGAAATGAACCAAGTTTGATAGAGAAAATCCAAGTTAAAGTTATGCAAATGAAGACGAATCTATATCAGAACAGGATTCAGAATAACTTCGCATATTTCAAAACCCGTGTTGGCGTCAAATTCAAAGAATTTTTAAATAACTTTGCCAACTTTGCGGCAAAAAGGAATTGAATACCATTTGCTTTTACTGAAAAGTTTAAAAAAAGGCAATTTATTTACTTTTTAATGCTTTTACTCAATGAATAGTAATGGGACATCCTAAGAAAGAAGTTTCTAGTTTTGCCCAATTGGAAATTTTTGATAATTATATCGGCAAATTTATACTCTAGGATACCTTCCCCTTACTTGAGCTCAAAAAACGCGTGACACACGTAAATACATTACTTGTTTAATTCAGTGACTTCAAAATACCTCAGAGATGATCAGGAATTCCTGACCACTTTTTACAGAACACCATCTCGACTAACGGCTCTGTATTTTGCCTCAGAGATGATCAGGAATTCCTGACCACTTTTTACAAAAACACCAGCCCTACTACCGGCTCTGTATTTTGCCTCAGATGTGATCAGGAATTCCTGACCACTTTTTACAAAACACCATCTCGACTAGCGGCTCTGTATTTTGCCTCAGATGTGATCAGGAATTCCTGACCACTTTTTACAGAACACCATCTCGACTAGCGGCTCTGTATTTTGCCTCAGATGTGATCAGGAATTCCTGACCACTTTTTACAGAACACCATCTCGACTAGCGGCTCTGTATTTTGCCTCAGATGTGATCAGGAATTCCTGACCACTTTTTACAGAACACCATCTCGACTAGCGGCTCTGTGTTTTGCCTCAGATGTGATCAGGAATTCCTGACCACTTTTTACAGAACACCATCACTACTAGCGGCTCTGTTTTTTGCCTCAGAGATGATCAGGAATTCCTGACCACTTTTTACAGAACACCATCTCGACTAGCGGCTCTGTTTTTTGCCTCAGAGATGATCAGGAATTCCTGACCATTTTTTACAAAACACCATCTCGACTAGCGGCTCTGTATTTGCAGAATTTGTAATAATATATATGGCCTTCAAAGTTGCTATGCGTCCAGCATTCTTCGTTATGACAAATAGTTGCCATTTCTTCTCTTTGGCAATCCTTAGTAGTTCACCTGAAAATGCATTTAAAAAAATAGCGCATCTCAGGTTTCAGTCGTCTTAAGGGATGAACCATTCGATATTTTACGGGAATATTTGAATTTTTGGCTGCTCGATATTTTTTTCGTGGCCTCACGTATTGTAAGATTTCTAAGCGATTTCTACTTTTTGAAGTTAACCAACCACCATACAAATCACGTATACTATTCCATTACTCAAACATTGTTTGGCGGAGCATTTGTTTTAACCTACTAGCCTACGCTATTAAACTATTAAACTACTATTAAAGCTATTAAACTACTTAGTTTACGTACCTTATCTTGAGGCGTGAGTTCATGACTGAACTGGTCCATGTTATTGTGTGCCTGATCACAGTTTTATCGCTGCGTTGGTGAGCATTTCTTCAACGAAAAAGATACAAATAGAAAAACATTATTGCTTTATAATGATTCTCTCAGTCTTTCTCATCTTTTACCTTAACCGTCAATCATACTCTTACATTTAGCCATTAATTTATGTATTTATAGTAAATGAATCCATACCTCTAAACAAGATGTCATCCACCGATTTGAGTGGGTACAAATCTTGATGCTCCTCGTTGAGTTCTGCCATAGCCACGCGCCGATGGTTTCCGCCAATAACGACCTCCAATTCATAAGAATCAATGTTCTCAGCTCGAAATCTTCTATTCTGTGGAGCCCCTTTACCACGACTATTAACGGCTTTTGGCCAGGAACAGGGTTGTTGAGCATCTGCTCTTTCAGCTGCTTCACAATAACGTGGTCAACGCCACGTAACTCGTATTCCGCTCTCGGTGCTGGTAAAGAGCTTGTTAACACTTTGGTGGTCACTACAATGACAAGCACAAAAATAAATGATAAAAATGAATAACGCCCCCATTTTTTAAAAAAGATGTCGTAAGTACCAAAGCGTATAAGAACCCAGTGTCCTAGTGTAACGTAATATTGCACCTTTTTTTTTGGAACTTACCGTCAACTTTAATGGCAAATTTAAGGAAAAGTGGATAACTGCTCGGAAATCTGCTGATCTGCTGTTTCTACTTCAGATAAATGTGCTAGGGCTGTAGGGAGATTAGCACTCGGTGAGACAGGCAGATCATTCCTTGGCTCGACAGATAGTTCAGCGCTTTTTTGCCTAGTTTCGCGGCGCACTCTCTTTGCTTGTGGTCCTTTGCTTAGGCTTCCTAATGGTGTTGTCGGCATTGCACTTTCAAGCACCTCGATCCCTAAGATGGCTGAAGCCTTTGCCGCAAAATCTTTTCCATCTGGCCAAGGTTCACATAGCGTTATATCTAGCATCCTGTAGCCATTTTAGCAGTTAAACTATGAAAAAAAAAAAAAAAAAAAAAAAAAAGATCGATTATATAAAATTACTGAATGATGTCCAAATCTATCAAGTAGTTATTCAATGACCTTTCCTACCTTATGACTTTTGTGTAGCAGAAGCTTAACAGTGAAGGATTTTGCCCAAGCACTGCCCCTTTTTAGTTCTTAGGTTGTTCTTTAGTACCTGAATGTAAAATGTAAGGGCTCTCATTCTGCACGAAATGTCTGCTGATGAAGCCATGTTGAAATACAACTGTAAGCGGTACTGAGTACGGAGAGGACTAACTCGTGGATTATATATTTAGGTCAGAACTGAAGAAATTGACCTTTATGTAAGTAATAAGCAATTAGCATGTCCAGAATAGCCACAGGACATGTATCTGGACTCTATCAAATGCACACCATGAACTCATGACCTTCACTAAGGGTTTTACAAACTAAAAGGTAAATTTCGACATACTGCAAAAGATATCCTCTGCTGAACAAAAACTGTCCATGTTTGATATATTATTGTATAAAATATTAACTAAAATATTTTTCAAAACGATGATGCCAAAAAAACATTTAGTCTTCCTAGCTGTATGTCATCTTTCATCTATGCCCTTTTGACAGTTTCTGGAGATCTTCTTTACCGGAAGACGTTGAAAAACTCATTGTGTGTGTCCTGTCACGTGCAAATTTTTGGCGGCATTTTGATTTGTAAATAACATAACAATCAACTGTTCTTTGTGTAACTGAACGTTTCGTCAAATTGTAGTCTTCGATCACCATGAATGAAGACAAAGCACATTCGTCCGCCTCAGAAAAGACAAAAATTATAGCAACTAGTAAGATTTGGTAATGAGTTCGTTTACTGATCTCCATTGAATAATTTACACCAAGATAAAAGCATCCCTAACGACAGCAGCTTCAGTAAGGCCGGATCGCCAGTGAAGACGGTGACTAAGAATACAGTTTATTACATCCCTTCTGACAGCAGCTTTGTTAATGAATCGCCTATTGAGAAGTCTTGTTCCAGCCTCAAGAATATTCCTACGGATAGCAGCTTGGAGATGATTCGTTTGACATAGTAGATATTCCGACTAATTCCAGCTTTGAGGAATTCTCCCCAGCCACGAATGCTAAAAGCCCAGCTTCAATATATATCCGAGCATTCTACGGACTGCTCATCGCCCAAGAAGGATCAACTTGAAAACGAAACTATTCTTTTTGGAAGGACGCGAACTGATCCTATCTACTGCTCAAACGCCCCATACAACCGCCATTACTCTGGGGATGGTCCTTATGATAAAATTTCGACATCTAGCACACCTCGCTCAGGACACGAACAAAAACCAGATGTGCGATGCGTAGTTAGGCAGGACACGTAAAGGACCGCGGAGGAGTCTCCTAAAGGTAGAAATGCAGGTTTGTACAAATAAGTTTTGTACTTCTTATCGGAAAGACAAGAAGCTTGAAGGAGATGAGGTGGGTATGAATAGACGAGAGTCGAGGCAGAATTTCAATTCTTATGACGCTTCTATTGTAACCTAGTGTGTAGTAACAACAAGGGAAAAAGAACGCCGGAGAAAAGATTTGCATTTGCCGCTAGGCAAGCTTTCCAGAAGGGAGAGGAGGTTTAGGACCCAAGGTCGTTTAAAGAGTGTAAGACACGTTTTCTAATGGGTCTTGGTATCCGCGAACTAATGTCCCTACGCAATCCATAAAAAAAAACGCAGAAAAACACCCTGCCTTCACAAAGTCAGAATATAAGGGCGGGGGGGGTCAAATTAATGTGAGCATGTCCTCGGGGTTCATTGTTGACAATTGCAACTTTCAACCTTGAAGAACACAAGCTCAAGATGGAAGCGCCACCGGTCATGGTACGGGGGCCCGGCAGACGGCAGCTTCCAAAGATGATCGATTGGAAGCGGATCGTGGAGGAAACCTTGATGTCTGGTTTCCCCCATGCACCATGGCCGGAGGAGCTTCCAAAATATTGTGAGATACCGTACCATGATATTTACTCTGAACGATAAGAGACAATAGTTGCAACATGGACTGCCCAGATTGATCTAAAACTGGAATATTGAAAAAACAAGGTACAAACTGGGTTAGCGGTCGCCCCTTTCTCATAACCAGGTGATCTCTTTCAAAAAACTAGGCTGTCCTTGCCTAACAAAGTAGTAAGGAAATCCAGAATCAAGCGTAAGGTGGCAAAATACAGGAAGCTGCCCAGCTAGAGATCGAGATGGTGTTCTGTAAAGAAGACTAGTCGAGGAACATGAATTAGGGCTGCTAACATCCGAGGGGAGGGCAAAATACAGAGAGAAAGTGAAGTAACCGACAGATATGGGTTCGGTAAAAAAGTCGAGTCCGGAACATTCTGACTCACATTTCTGAAGGCAAATACGAGGAGCTAGTCGAGATGGTGTTATGAAAAAAGTGGTCAGGACTCCTGAGTCCATTTTGAGGCAAATACAGAGCCCGCCTAGGTCGCGATGGTGTTCTGTATACAAAGTGGTAAGGATTTCGATCATCTAGAGGCAAAAACAGACCGTTAGTCGAGGTGTTTTGTTGTTAAGAAGTGGTCAGGAATTACTGATCAAATCGGAGGGAGAATATATGGTTAGTGTGCCCGTAGTGGTTGAATACATGATCAGCAATTAAACAAGTATACGTTGATTGCCAAGGACTTTGTAGTGATTTCTGGCAGCACAATTTCAATTGGACTTGGTATTTTTTTTGCGCCCCCCCAAACAAATGAGTTTCAAGAAATACAAAACTTTAAAACACGATTTTACCATTTGAAATATGCGAAGTATTGAATCCTGTTTAAGACATAAAACTCCTCAGGGTCATGAGTTCTATTGGTTCTCCGCTTATTAAGGTTTTTAAAATTTATACTATTCCTCATTTAGATGGTTTGTTGGTTTCAAGTAAACCTGCCTTTAGAACTTTGAATTGAGTGACCAATCATGATGGGACAAGTCCCATTCATAATTATCGAGATATTAAGCGTTGTCGTCAGAGTCTCAGTATCGAGTCGATTCCGAAATTATGAACACCAAAACGGTCTTGTACACGACCATCATAGAATTCGATGTTCCCTCGCAGGGTTGTGTATTGCGCCAGGTTCTTTGTGTGATTAGGTTATTGAGTTTATTCCAATCCAATCCAGTGGATGAGAACAGAGCCGCAGGCGGACCGCCGTGTCTCAAAATTATTATGGTGGCCCAGATTAATTTAACCGTAGGCTGGCCGGGAAGAGACCTTTGCGGTGCGATTGTGTTTGTGTGCTCCCAGTTCCTCTGTTGTTCGGCTGAGTTTGTGTTCGTCGTCCCACCTATGCGCGTGGGTCCGCTGCTTTTACCCCCACCGTCCTGTAGACTTCTAACTTGGCCCAATACCCCCCTTAAAGACGTCGTAAGTTTTCTGACCTCTGTTCTGTTTGCGTTGGTGGGAGTATTTGTATTATTTGAGTTAGTTTCCTCCATTGTACGCTTTGGCCCCTCGTACTTGACTGACGTGATCCCCTACGACAGGATCCGCGTTATCCCCCTCACAGTTTTTTACGTCCCACAGTGAACCGGTTACCCACGTTTGTCATTGCTGGTCACACTCCCGTGTGTGGTGACTTTCCTCTTTTGTGTCCTCGGTGTTCCTCGTCACCTTTCCTCTCGGGCCCCACTCTTCTGCCCTTTCTCTCCGTGGGCTGGCTGTCTCTCCTTTTCCTTTCAGCCTCGTTTTAAGTGCCGAATCATATCAAAAATTGCACAGCAGAAAGCATATTATATTTGTTCTTTTTCTTTTCCTGCAGATAACAAAAGTCAACAAATAGCTCTCAAAATTCAAAGGGCTACAAATTCTTCGCGGTATCATTGACAAGGAAGGCAATTTCGTGCAGCTTCGTTATTCGACAGTGTTAGTTGCCGTGAATAGAGCGTACAAAAGAAGAGTAATCTGGTGTCGACATAAAAAAATGATTAAATAACTCCTTTTTATAAATAACCATTAACTATGTTAGTCGCTGTGAAAAGTGTCGTCAAGTGCAGTGTTAAGTCGTGACGTCAAAAAAGGCAAAAAGAGGTATTCTACACGGTTAAGCTTACCAAGATCAAAATGTGGATTAGAACCCAGTTCAAAGAATCCCACATGGCCATCTTATGATCTTTAAAAAACGGCCACTCGAGAACTTTTAATTCTATAAAATAGAATATTCCAAAACACAGTGCATTTTACGAATCTGGTTTGGGAAGTTCCAGAAATTCGCTTAGCCCAAAACAAAGGGGTTTTTAAGGCAGTTTAGTGCTTCGAGTCAGCATTCTATCACATATTTTAAAATATTCGAAAATATTATAAAGACACTGTTTGCTTCTAGAATCCTGCGGTTATTCTCAGCAACTGACACTCTCCAAATAGTAAAGGCTCCACTGTTATTCTTTCTCACCTGAGTGGATTCTTAGCGCTACAGCCGGTCCACCTTTGTTTCTAGCTGAGTCAAACCCCATCCACTCTATTAAACGAGGGGAACAAGGCCGTAGGCCCTAGCGATCTCCGTATATGTTAATTTTTTCTTCTCAACGGACGAACGTGATCTCAGCGAAGAATCTGGTCATTATTGATAGAAATTTACAGATTTTTATGGCTAATTTCAATATTCTCATTTACTTTTTTAATTTTTGAAATTCGTTCATATTACAAAGCAAGAGCTTGAAATAAAATCGTCCACAAAAAAAAAAATAAATAATAAATAACTAACATAAATAAATCAATGAAAATAATAATTATGAATACTTTATTATATTTCCTAATAGGAATTATTTAGGAGTTTATTTTCGTAAGACATCCTCACCCCACCCCATGCACAAAACCCGGCTACTAACTACATAACGCATGGTTATTTTAATAAACAATAAACAATCATTGATAATTATCCGTAACCCCGCACCGGAGTAGAACAATAGTCCACATTATGATCACTGACCTCACTGAGAGACGATACGAAATAGCCCTCATCCCTCCTCTTTATTATGAGAGTTTTCAAGAAAACTCTAGGAGTTGAGAAGTTAAACCGACATCATTATTGTGCGAGTTGCAATACAACTTTTTCTGGACCCAATTTATGCATGTTAAACCGGTATTCTGCTTCAAAAATTCCCCCTAAACTTAAATTAACGATTTTTATACACCGGCGAAGTTTTGAGACTGTGGAACGATTCAGTAATTTTGAAAGTCAGGAAATGTTATGCCAGAAGTTGATTTGTGCGAAGACAGCCACTAAGGCAAAAATCCAAGCCGCAATGGACAATCCGAACCTTAATTGCATTTGAATATCCGGATAGGTTAGATAACTTATTTTCCACACGGAAAATAAACCCTTCGGGCGATTACATTGTATCACTAATTAATTGAATACATCAAACTCAACTACGCTTACACTAAATACTCTTCTTACATAGCGTTAAAAACACTACACGTGGCAACAATTTGCCCTATTAAATCGGCAATCTGCACGATTTTGTCGATACAATGAAATTCATAGACACGAGATGTTTTGAATGGCCTTGTAATTTGCGCGAGGCCCTTTAGCGGAGTGCAATAAAGAATTGTCAAACACAATACGAGGCTATAATCCAAATGTACGAGAAGACGTGCCTGTTTTTTTTGTAAGTTCAGTCTTCAACAAAATTTCAGTAAAACCTGCGAGCGACGAGTTATCTTTGACTAGTGGCGGACGATTTTCAGTTCCTCGCGCAAACTGAAATGCCTTAAAAAAGCTTAGTTCTAGGCATCTTTGAAATTACTACGTTGTTCAAGTACACAAATGAAAGAAAAATACTTGTTTGACATGTTTGGGT